>PVHY01005230.1:0-75000 GCA_004024945.1 Uropsilus gracilis
TGGTTCAGTCCCATTGGTTGTTTTCATTTTTTATTTGTTTGTTTGATTTTCCCTATATCCCTCATATAAGTGAGACCATCCTGTACTTCTCTTTTTCTTTTATTTCTGCCAATATGAGTCTTTCTAGTTCCATCCAGGTTGCTGCGAATGACATGTGTTTGTCCTCCTTGATGGATGCGTAGTATTCCATCGTGTATATGTACCACATTTTTTTTTTTTTTTTTTAGCCAATCATCCGTTTGGGGGCATTTGGTTTGTTTCCAATTCTTTGCAACTGTCATCTGGTTTAATTTTTGAATGTTTCTTTTCATCACTCCCTCAGGCCCACATATTTGAAAAACAATGTATGAAAAGGAGATGTGAAAATGCCTGACGATGATGAGGTCTATTCAAGTTTCAAATTTGGTGCCACAGGACTGAGGCACCACGACTTGCTAGGGAGTTCACCTTCTTGACATCTCCACATTAGGAAATACTTAGGCAAACAGAGAAGCTCACAGACCATAACTGCCCATCACCTGCCAACTGTTGAATCTTAACATTGTCCTCAGAATCAGCAGAGGCAATTTCACCAAAAGCAAGCTGACCACCAAGCTAGTGTTTTAGACACCAGTTAGAAAAATATATGTTGACTCAGTAAATTAGCATCTTCTAATATGTTGATCACTCTGCTCATTTCTTTAGAACCCCTTGTTCTAGCTTCCAAGGGAAGAATGAATCCCAGTTTACTGAAACACTATGTAGATGGATAAACTGCAGTGCAGAACTCTTTCAGGAACCCTCAGAGATGAGACTTTAGAAGTCAGTATATGCAACAAGGTTGAGGGAGAATTTTCTTTTTTTCTTTTCTTTTTTTTTTCTTTTTTGCATACTTGTTATTTTTCTGCTAGCTATGGTTAAGGGGTATATTTTAAGTGTCTACTATCTGCTGCTCATGTTGTGAAGACTGTGAGAGTCCAGACACCAAAGATAAGGTTTTTTCCACTTGGAACTGACTTGATATAGAATGGAAAAGTAAATCTCAGGACTGTATCCATAGTCAGCTGTTGTAGAAGAAAAAGAAGGAAAAGTTTTAAGAACAAGAATCACCTCTTTAGTTCAGTTGAAGTAAAGTTTTATTGTGATGGATTTATGAGACTAGGGACTAGTATTTTTCAGCAGCTGTGTGTCTTTCTAATCATTGGCAATATCATCCAACCCTATCCTGAATTGATTTGTCTTCATATTACCCAATCAACCATGTTAGTGAAAATATTGGGCAAATCTAACCACTACATCGGTTGTTCTTGACCTTTTTATTATTAAGGACATGAGGAAAACTATTGATTCATCAAGAATATGCACATATACATTCATTAATTGGGCAGACAATGAAGTCACTGATAAAGAAGTTAGTTATTATATCTCACTTGATTAGATTAAATGATCTTGGTGAGATTTTGCTGTGCATACAATTAAAAGGAAGAAGATAATCTTTCATTTTCCATATAGATGTATTTACCATGTATATACCACACATGTAGTTATCGTGACTTAGAAAATGGAACGGACAAAATTAAATCAGTTAAGATTTGAAACCTATCTCAGTGATTGGTTATCTCCTCCATGAAATTTTTATCCTTACTGGGCTTAGCCTATTTTTGGGGTTGGAGGGGTAAGTGAGACACTACAATTTGTGTCATGCATTATTGTGAGGCTTTAAGGAAGAAATATATGGGACTCTTAGTATGTGTTTGGAAAGCTAGTAGTAGATAGTCAATATCTGATAGCTATTCTCAGTATTAAAACTTGAATAAAACTAGGCATTTTTCACATTTCATTTAAATATTTTATATACTACAATCCACGGTGTGGCAGAATGGAAGAAACAGACTAAGTAAAAGATACTGAAGTGAGATACAATGGAATAAAGGTAGGTATTTCCATCTCTGCTTGTGCCCGTTCACCACCTCTCCATGGACAGGTTAACCTGGAACTCCAGGGAAATCACTGACAATATTCAAGAATGTCAAGCCTGGGGAGTCTGGCATGCCATTTCTAGTAAATTCTGAAATGAGCACAAAGATCTATTGTGACCGAGAGACACTCACAATTTCTAGGCATCATGAGAATGAGTTTGAAGTCCCAAGATTATGTCACATAATTTCTCTGTACAAAGATAAGTCAAATACTTCATTCATTTAATTTCTGTGTGTGTGTGGGGGGGATATACAAGTAATGAAATATAAGCTTTTAAGAAAATATATATATATATATATATTTTTAAACCAGGTAACAGCCTAGGCCAGTTCAAGTCAACATCAAGCACTCAAATTGAGTAGTTTTCCATATAAATGTGCTTAACATACATTTTAGTTGTTGAGATACTACTTATAAACATGTGTACATATTCAAGTTTAAATAAAAGAGTTGTATACTATGACTGAAATCCCTTCTTTCCTTCAAACAAATTATATACATAAATCCCTTCTTTCCTTCAAACAAACTATATACATAAAATAAATCAGGGCAAGGATTTGTAGAAGTCTACACACATTTCATTTTTTGAAATGATATAATCACCAGGTAACACCTTAAACATAAGCTTGGTGATGCTCCTGAGAGGTCCAGATTACCCTCTCATCAGCCTTCATCATCCCTGAGGCTGGAAATCCTGGACAATTCAGCCATCTCCACTATGATTTCAGAGCTGATGTTCCCCCAACTGCTGTGAGGTTGCTGTCCTACACATTCACAGCCATCATGTGCATGGGACACATAATGGGGAAAGTAGAAACAATGATCCAAGTAACTCAACAAGAGCATAAAACAGTGGAAACCCTGCCTGTTTTACTACTCAGTGTTAATTCATCAAGTTATTGTGCAAACGTTATGAAAGCATCAAGCCTGATGCCAATTCAGAAACACAGAAGCTGCTTCAGGACAAACAAATGTGCACACCATCACCCTGGTCATCACCAAAGTCTACACTATCATCAGTCTCATCACCTGATTACTTTGTTGGCAAGAATGTGACAGGTCTTCCCACACATTATACCACTGTGTCTCCAAGTCATGATGGGTATTAAGTATCCCAATATAAATATGAAGAAGCTAACATTTAGAAAAAACGCATTTGTGTTTGATGTAAAATGGAGATACCATTGCCCTTTCCATGCAGACTCATTTTTCCACTTGTTACAAAAACATATAAGACATGTCTTACAAATGCCAGTCATCACATGACCTACTAGAAAAGGGTGCCATCCATAATCTTTCCACCTGGATTTCAACCTCACACCCTTCTGAGTTTTATATCTTCTTTTAAAAATGAATAAACTGTATCTGTAAGAATAAGCATACATTACCTAAAAGAGGGGAGGTATTCAGTAAGACCAATTTGTGCTTATTTTTTATGTGACATTCTTGTGAATGGGGATTCAATTACCTTAAAAGAGAAGAGGGATAGTATTTGATCTTCTTAAGCAAAATGCAGCTATTTTTTTTTATTTACTTAGTTAAAAATAATGGACAGGTCCCATAAGGTAACTGTGAAGGAGTTTGTGGAAAATCCATCATTCTATGTAGTGTCCATGACATCCCAACAGAAGGAGCACAAATTTCTATCTTCTCCTCTGGGTAAAAGTAGCAAGTTGTCCTGGGTACCCCTCAACCCAGCCTGGTTACCATAGCCCCACCTGCTTCTCTAAGACCCTTTGCCTTTTTGAAAAATGCAGAGGGAGAGCAAAAACATTTATTTTCCAGAAAGGGGAAGAAGTTCAATAGTAGGACTTTCCCTTTTGAAAATGCAAAAAAGAAAAGAAAAGCAATGTGTATTTTTATTTTTTGAGAATATATTTTAAACAATTATGCTGGAAAAGCATAGATATATAAAAAAGGGACTTTCTTTTTCTCTGAATAATTAGGAAGAAAAATGTAACTTTCAGCCAAGACACATCTGCTTTAGTTTTCAATTGCATATTTACTTTTTTTTTACATGTACTTTTTCTCAAATAATTAAATTTTAGACAGTATATGTTTCCACTTATATGGAGAATATTGAGAAACCAAATAGGGGTCAGACAAAGACAAACGTTGAAAGCTGACCATATAAGTCAGGCTTCCAGGAGGGGGTGGAATGCCAACCAGGTCAGAAGAGGACAAAGGACTATAGTGAGGAACCAGGGAGCAGTGGCGGTGGTAGAGCTAGTGTGGCCACATATGAGGAAAAATCAGTTGCATCCTTTAAGGAAATAACCTCCAAAGACCAGGGTGCTTTTTGTGGACCCACTCTTGGCGGGAATCTTATTCACTGTGGTGTATATAAACTCTGCATAGCATCCCAGGAGGGAAGTGTATTTTCCGTGTGATAAGAGCACATTTATGTGTATTCATGTATTTTGAAACAACTTCCACATGGCATTGCTCTTATTCTAAAGATGAGAAACCTGGCTTTTCAGCTGGTGAATTTCCAGCCCCCAGGGTGGTATATGTGATAGTGAACTATTCCTGGGACTAAGGCCTGTCATCCTTACCACTGTGTTCTATTATCAGCAGGTGTCAGTTTATTCGCATCTTTGTCTCTTTGACCAGAAAGCAGGTTAGGTGCTAAACAGGTTTTGGTTGGTTAACTCTAAATGTTACTTGTGCATTGTAGTGTATCTGGCAACCAAGATTGTATTGCTCACTGCATCATTAGGGCCTTGGGGAAACTGAATATTTGGTTCCGTGTAGGTGTGGTAGACCAGTATACCTCCATAAAACCAGCCTTGTGTACTGAAAGGGTCTTCAAGGGTTCCGTGCATTTTACCTTTGGTTGGTTATTGCTGAGTAAGCAGTTCCATGGGATCTTAACAATGTCTAGTATTGTTCTAAGTGTTTTGTTTTATCCTCATCTATTAGAAAAAAATTTGTCTAATAGTTCTTTTCTAACCAGCATCTAAGAACAACTCTACACCAGATCCCTGGGGTGAATGAAGAATTAACATCAACTCTCCTACTCTCCCTATGTCTACACTTCTCCCCTTGCTGTGTCTAAAACTCTCTGACAAGTGAGTTTGCAGTTCTTCCCGCAGGTGACAGTGTTGCCCTGTTCCTTGACTTTGTGTTTGACCACATGATTGCAATGGAAGATGCATGTTGACATGCGCTTGTGTCACTGAATTCACCTGCTTGCATTTCTTCTGTGCACCTTAAGAAGAGCTTCTTCCATAAAGAAGCCTCTTCTAACTGGACCACAGGAAACATACACATGGAGCAAGCGTGCTTACACCTGTGAGCCCACATCATCACAAGGGTGGAAGCAGAGCCCAAACAGACTTGTTGCTGGAAGTGAAGTGGTCCTGTTAACCCACCAGTAACCTCCAACAGAATGGCAGCCACAGAAGAGACAAATGTTTATTCTATATTCCAAAATATTGGGGTTATTTTTCCATAAAAAATAAATGACTCACACTGCCTCTGGATATATTTGCTTGATGGTAAAGTAGTATAATCATAAAATATATAACCATCACTGTGTCTAATGTTTATAAATATTTTTTTCCTTAAAGGAACATGCCCAGGATATCTGCTTGTTACTGTTCTATGGAAATGAAGCCCTACTTAAAACAAATTAGAAAATAAGATTTTTGACGTGGTGAATAGACATATCCAAGGATTTCTTCCCCCATCATCATTATATTGTCTATCCAAGTACTGAAAAAAAATCTATCACTTGTTCACCAGTTTGTTCAAGAAACAGCTATTAAGCTCTACTATAAAGAAGGCTTCGGCTTTTCAGAATGAGTAGCCGGTTGCCAAAGTTAGTGACCACTCTAAAAAAAGATGGAACTTCAAGAAGTAATTGATGTATCATATGATAGCAGGTTAAAATGGACTTGTGAATGGTTTCAAATATGATGAAGGCTTTTAAATAAGCCAGTGCTAGTCTGTGTACTTTATATGAATGGCCTCACTTAATTTTCAAAACTATCTGCAATGAGAATGAACTAGCTTATATCTCTTCCATTTGACATACAAGGGAAGAAAGGTTCATGGAGGTTGTATTATTTGTCCTGAGTCATGTATCCTACAGTGTTAGTGGCTGCATTTCAACTCCTGAAGTCCAATTCCAGACCCAACTCCTCAGATGGAGATTAGGTTACACCTGTGCTATTTCTCAACCACGAGTGTATAAGCAGTAGTCGAGTTATTGGGATGTTTCCATGTGACAGTTCACTCACTAAGCTCAACACCCAAGGGCCTGTGGCTCTCGGACTTGATTCACTATGTTGTTGATTTTTTAGGGCCTCATATAGCATTCTCTCTTTTTTAAAAATCACATTAAATGGTGTCAACACTCAAATTTGACTCTCCTTCCCATACATAGAGAATTCTGACACACATTCTACACCCTTCGATTCATTTAATCTAGGGACCCTCACTGTTCATGTGAATGACATAGTCACTATTATGGTTCACAAATCTTGACTTTAATCCCAAAATCCTTCACCTCTGTTCCATCAATATACTGTGATGATCATAACTTTGACTTTATCTCTAGAGCAAACCTATAAAAACCTAGCTACCCTAGTCTCTGATCAAGCCTCTGGTTTTCAGTTTTCTGGGTCTCACGTTCCCACTGAACCTTTACACGATACCAGGGTCTTTAGTACCTTGAGTTATTGAGTCTCTTTCTTGCTATCTTATACAACATTCAAGCTGTGCTAATATGAGTATCCAGGTACAGACAAGCAGGTGGAGAGTATATATGCATAATCGACTACTATTTGTTACTAAATCAAAATAAAAAAATTATAATTTGTGGCAACACAGATGAACCCCTCACCTCCCCTCCCTGCAATTCCCCTACCCTGAACTCTTCTCCATTCCCTTACTCCTCCTCTCTCCTCTCTCCTCCCCTAAATTAGTGACTAAGCATTATTATTTTATCAAATTTCCTTGCAGCCTACTTCTACTGTGTATCCACACCATGGCTGTGAGACAGGTCAACAACTTTATGTGGGAGCCTTGCATATATTGGAGTAGTGAGGGGGACATGGATGCATTTCACATAACCAGCTCAACTTCTCCAGGGCACTGCTTGCTCGGCACTCAGAGCACACTTCCACAAAACAAATGAGTCAATAGTTCCTCTGCTTCAACAGCCCCTTACAGCTTCAAAGTAATATCATACTTTCAACAGAGTTTGCAAACCTCTCTCCTCAATTTATATACTCTTCTATCTTTCCTGATTAAATTCCTCCCTGCTTCTCAATGTATCCCATGATTCAGTCAAACTCAGTTACTTGATGGTGCAATTATCTTTCAACCCCCTTCTACCCCACTTGAAATACAGGCTATAATTGGAGGCTCTGTATGAGCTTAACTAAAAATGTTCCAAACATGTAAGACAAAATAATTTTGAATGAAGGGAAAGCCTAGATTCATTACAACCTGGAGGGTGGGTTCATCATTATGAAGCTACAGGTTTTCTTCTTTCAATCTGATCACTAATCTGCCCCGATTTAACATATAACTTTTGAAAATTCATCCTCCTGCCCACGCCCTCCTTTTTTAGAGGTTGATTTATATTCACTAATCCGTTCAGCAGTGCCTCTCTAAAGCTATTTTGAAACCATTTTAGTTTGGGTATATCAATAATGAATTTAATTTAAAACAAAAAATCCTAAGTGAACTGATTACAAAAAAAAAGGGGGGGGGGAACTATAGATACCACTATGGCAAGCTGCGTATTTATTTTCTCTCTCCCTCTCTTTCTCTCTCTCTGCACATTTTCTAAATTTTCAAGCCTATATATTTTCATCACATTTATAATCAGAAATAGATGTATAAAAGTGCCACAATTACCAAGCAGTCAACAACTTATAATATGAAATAGGTACTACAGGCAGGCTCCCTTAGCATAAAACCCTTGGAGTTAAGTGTTACTGAATACAAATATGGAGACACCTGCTAGTTAAATGGCTACCTTAATACAGACCTCCTGGGGATTTGCGATATCTTTGCCAGATGTAACTTTAGATGTTCCCTCCAGCTTAGATAGCACAGACATTAGTGGAATAAAACATAGAGTGGAATCAGCCATATGACTTCGGAAATGTAGGGTAGAATCAGCCATATGACTTCGGAAAGCTCTCAGTATCGGTGTTGAGAGAATTACGTTTGAATTTAACTCTCTTTAACAAGATTTGCGGAATCTTCCCACATCTCAGTGTGCATAGTTTTCAAGTTTCTCATCCTTGGCTTCTAGCAAACAGGCTTTCTCTGTCTTTTTTTCCCTCAGCCCGTTCCCGGGATTGTCTCCATATATTTCTATTTATCTCCATGAATGCTACTACTTTGTTTATAGTATAGGTGACAGGATACAAACCAGGATTTGGAAAGTGTGAGTGAGATGAGGCTGACTTTAAGTTGCCTTTTAGGAAACGTGCTGTGGCTGCAACACTTGCATCTGACATCGTGTGATGTGCAGCCTCCTCATCTTGTGTTATGTGTGAATTCCAGAGGGGTGACTCACTGTAACATGGGAGTTCTTTGCTGCTTTTACTCTGCAGAAATGTGAGAGAATGAGGAGACAAGTGTCTAATTCCTTCTGCTTTTTCTAAGGAATCTTAATTTTTTTCCCATAGCAAGGAAAGAGATTTTCCTATGAGAAATGTTGCAGTTATGACATAACAATTCCGTGTTTCGCAACCCAGCTCGCTCTTCTTGTTGCTCTTCCCGCCCCCTCTTTCTCACAATTCAAAGTAAATTGGGAGATTACTAGTACAATTAAAGCTCTGGAAAGAGGAAAACTGCATATTATGGCCTTGATAACCCTTCATGGGTACAAGTCACAATTCTGCCACAAATTCCAATTTTAGAGTTGGATTTAACAATAATAGTGAATAGAAGAAACACAGGAAAGCAGATATGTGTTTTAAAATCATCCACGACCAGAAATGTTTATCTAGAAACATTAGGCTCCAGCAAGATGCCTATCATCTCCTCCTCACATGTCTTTTAGTTTGGGCAGAATAGCCCTTATCTATTATCTAAGTACTTTTACAACCTTATTTTGGAAAGGTCTCTCTGGTCACACGTACCTTACACTGGAGAGGAAGAGAGCTGATTGCACATTTTTTAAAAACTGAAATAGTTTCTGTAGAACAATGCAAATTATATTTATACCATTGCTTGCAAAGATTAAGATAAATGGAATTGTCATATCCACTGGGATTGGGATTGAAAGTCGCTTTGTTTAGTGGGCAATGTCCATATTTCATCACCCCGATAAGTTAATGCACAGAAGATAAAACTAACTGCTAAAAGAAGTAATCTATGCAGAGGTTAAATATCTTTAATTAAAATACTATCATTTGTGCACAGTTTAAAGCAGAAGGAATGAAACACATCTTGCTCACTCACATTTTTGCAAGTACATAAGTACCATAAAACTGTATCCTTACAGAGATGTTGTAGCACATACAATATGATTATAACTTTTTCATGTTCAGCATTTCACTTCTCAAGTCTTGTGTATGTGTGTGTGTGTGTATGTATGTGTGTGTGTGCCTGTCTGTGTTGGTCCTAAAATACTGCATTTCTAGTGCTTTCAGTGTAGAATTTCATGATTTTTATGAGATTTCATGATTTTTATTCTCTCTATCTCCAATTTAATTTCTCCAGCTCTTGTTCAACCACCAAGTATTCTCTTGTACCTAACAATACAAAATGTACAAAATGACCATAAATATTTGTCTCATATTTATGAGACAAATATTTGTCTCATATTCACCTTACATGCAAATCGTCTAAAATCATCAGTCAAAATAAGCTGAGTAACTAAATTAATTTCAATACAAGGTTCAATCTTCCATTTACCTGAAACTTGCCTAACCAATGAAGACAAGCATGAGCATAAAAGGCTAGAGGCAGTTATACAAGCATATGGTGAAAAAAAATATATATGCATACAAGGAACAGCTAACTTCTGATAAAATATATTTATTATAAAATAGACTGTCAATTAAGCAATATAATAAGAGATAGAGAAAGCTGCTATATTATAAATGAGGCTCTAATACAGCAGCAAGAAATAGCACTCATAATTACATATGCACAGAATGATGGAGAACAAAGTTAAATAAGATATTAAGAGAACATAAGAAAGAGATTTGCTAAAAACACACACACACGCAAAAAAAAAACAAAAAAACACTAGGGGACTTTCATACCTCATTCTTAATAATGGACAGATCAACAAAATAAATCATAAATAAGGAAACATCAACTATAAGAGGTAACAACAACAGCAAGAGCAAAAAGGTCTAAGAGGCATCTACAGAACACACCACCCAACAATTGCTGCATAAACTTTTTTTCAAAATCACACAGAATAATTTCAAGAATATACTATATTTTGGGGCACAGGTCCATTTATCAATAAAACACAGTGCTCAAAATTAGGCCTAGTATCTCTTTGACAATAATGTCATAAAATTATTAATCAACTATAAGAAAAAAATAGGAAAAAAATCTAAGACTACATGGAGACTAAACAGCATGTTTTAATAGCATTTGGATAAAAGAGGGAATCAAAACAGAAATAAAGAAAAATTCCTTGAGACAAATAGAAATTGTTATAAGCTACCACCATAATCTATGGTATGCAGCAAACACTATCTTAACGGGGGAGATAATTGCAATATAGTCTCAGTTTAAAAAGTAAGTAAAAAGAAAATAATACTCAATTGAAAATCTACTATCACACATAAAGTAATAGTGGAGGAATAAGCAAGACCCAAAGTTAGTAGGAAAAAATTATAAAAATAAGAGCAGAAATAAGTAAACTAGAGATCAAAAAGACTATACCAAAAAATCAATGAAACTGCCAGCTGGTTCTTTGAAAAGAAAACCAAAATAAAGAAAAGTCTACCTAAACTGAATAAAATGAGGAGAGAAAATGTTAATAAAAAGAATAACAAGTGATAGAGAAGAAATTACCACAGATAGTACAGAAATAATAAAAAAAAAAAGACCATAGAGATAATGGGAAATTATATGCAAATAAATTTGATAAACTTGAAGATATGAATAAATTTCTATATCAACACAAGTTATTAAGTTTAACTAAGGACAAATAAATTGAACATATACATCACAAGCATGGATATTGAAATAGCAATACTAATTTAAAAAGACCTAAAAATAAAAGCATAGTGCCAGATGTATTAATGAATGAATTTGATCAACTTTTAAAGAAGGATAAATGCCTACCTTGCTCAATTTTTTTAAACTACAAGACAGTCCCCTAATGCATTTTATGATGCCAAAATCACTCTAATACTGAAGTCAGAGAAAGACAGTACAAGAAAAAAAAATTAAAGACAAATCTTTGATGAACACTGATATATTTTCTAACAAACTGAATTAAACTGCATATCACTATACACACACACACACAAGGATCAAGTGGGATTCTTCCCAAAGATGCAAGGATGGTTCAATGTACAAAATTAAGCAATGCAATATACCATATCTATACACAAATAAATAAAAATAATATAGTAGTAACAATAGATGCAGTCATCAGCAATATAGATTATCATATAAAATAAGTCTATTTTATCATAAGTATCTCTGATATTTATATATTTTTCACCATATGCTTGTATAACTGCGTCTAGCCTTTAACTCAATTTATATGAGTCAGAGCTGTAAAGTATCATATAACCATAAGAATGAAATGCAGCCCTTTTAAACAAATTGGAGGGAATTTGAGAGAATTATGTGTAGCAAACTAAGTGAGAATGATAAAAGCAAATGTTGGACATTTACATAGCAATTTGATATACAAGCTTACAAAGACTAGTGAATGTTAATAAACATTCTGAGAACTCTGATGTAAAAGGGAAGGGAGAAAGAAAGAGACTTAAGGGATGATGGTGGTAAGGAAAGCAAGGATTAATGTCTTCCCTTATCTCTACTAAAAAAAAAAAAACATTGATGATTAGTGAAAATACAAATTTTTCCAAAATAGTTACATAGTTCAAAATCATTTGGAACTTAGGATCTGTGCAATAAAGCACTGAGATTTCAGGGGACCTTGTTGAATTTCTAAACTATATTTTCAAGGTTTTTTAGCATGACTATCCATAACTTTAAAATAATACTTATTTGAATATGGAGAATGAATATCCAGAGGACTGGGGGCTAGGGGCGAAGGTTTTCAGGGAAAGATATATAAGTTTTAAGAGCAAAATTTTAGTTCCTTACCACTTTTTAAGGACAGGGTGCTCTATACAACAGTGGAAGATTTTACACTAGCTATGCCAAAAAAAAAAAAAAATACATAATTTTGGCACAATATGAAGCATGAGAGGGTGAAAATAAAGTAAACATGATGTTTTCTGGAAGGTATTACTTATAAATTTGTTTTGCAAACTTTGAAAGAGGTGTTGGCAGTTTCTTCACAGGTGCTAAAGATACAAGCACACCTCTCCTGGGTTCTGAATGCCATTAGCTGTGAAGACCTGGGTTTAGAAGATTATGAAACTCACAGTTAAAAATTTGTCTCTAGAATCATAGAAATGTATACATATCACTCTGGTTTTATCTCCTTACTAAAAAGTAAAGAGGAGAGGAAAGAACCAGATATGTAAATCAGAGCCACAGCATAAACGTGTATTCATCCACAAAGTATATTTCTCGGAGGAAGGAAAATGCGAGGAAGAAAAGAAGTTTATGAACTCCATGTTCAGTGGAAGCAGGTTACAAAAGAGTTTAGCTGTCCTTTTGAAAAACAAAAATTAATTTGCTTTGGCCAAATTAAAATTAATTAAAATTATGCAATGTTGCCCTTGTGTTAATTTTAACGGTGAGGTTGTTGTGATTTAAGGCTACAATTAGTTCTAGTGTTTGAAAGAGAAGCTCTGTAATCGAGACAGGACATTTTAATAATCCTGGTTATAAACATTTAATACATCATCTTTAGGGACTCACAAACACATTGTAATTAACTTTTACAACTGAAATAAATCAGATTGCATTAGCATATTGCAAAGGAAAAAATCATTTGCATGATTGAAAACAGCTTCAGAAAATTATGTATAACTGGCTTCATGCAAACACCAGTACAACTTTTTCCAGGTTTCTTGTATGGGGATTATTTTTAACAAGTAGAGTTTAGGATTCTCCAACTAATTATAACTTTTGCCATAAAAGGAAATATTCTGGTTCCGAAGAAGCAGCAAAGTCATTCTGTGGTCAATAGAACTATGTCTAATCTTACTATAAGCTAATTGGGGGAATATTCAAATAAATGTGTACTGTAAACTTGGCCTGTGGTTACTTCCATGCCCTGGGCAAATGCTTCAGGCAAGAGAAAAGAATTTGTTAATACTGTCAAAATATTAACAAGGATGTAAAATGATGGCACTGACTTAAAAATCATAAAAAACAATTTTTATTTCTCTGTGTTATTCTGTGTCTAGTGCTAAAATCATTAGCAGAAAAGGATGCTCACAATGACTTCATAAATAATTCTGTATTCAACCCCATTCCTTTTATGAATAAAGTCCTTTGTTCAGTGGGTTAGCAATAATCAATAAAATGGTGATCTGTGTGTCCCCTTTGGAAATGAGAATATAAAGTAAGCTCTTATTAAAAATTAGCTATTATTTTTACCATAGAGATTTCAAGTCAAGTAATCAGTTAGAAACATTTTTTAGATCTTTTCCTCTGTTCATTCACTTTATTTACTGATTGCTATTTCCTGGGTTGTTAAAATTCAGATTCGATCACATATTTCTAGAATTTTAATAGAGAAAATTTGACTCTTCCAATCTTTTATAACTTTCTATGCCTTAATGTCTTCATTCATAAAATGAGTATGGAAAAGTGTTATTATATGTATTCAATAAGATGATATGTACCATTTCTCTTAGAATGGCATGTGGAGAATAGTAAGTGTTCAATAAGTGTTGATAATTGTCACTGTGGTTATTATTTCTGTGGATACCCTTAGGTCAATGCTCCAAAGAAGAAAATATTCAGTTCATTATTGTCTGGGTATTTCTGACCTGTTTAGGCAGAGGCTTTTCCTGTTTTCTCCCAAATATGGGATTTGGTTTCCACCCTCCCATTCATCCATTCAAGTTTCATTGCACCTTTAATATATGTGAACCATTATCATCAGGTTTGCAAGAGTGAACATGTATTGGACTTCAGCACTAAAGCCAAAGAGATAAAGCAAAAGCTAGTATCAACCTAGGGATCAAAAACCTCAGTCAATCATGAAATTAGAAAGAAGGGCATAGTGAATTACAAATTCCAGGTGTCCTGACAGAGCACCTCTCATTTAGAGCCTCCCCCAAATAGCCCTCTTGTTGCATAAACAAATAAGCAAACAAATAATTAAATAAATAGTAATTAAATAGGGAAGATAAACACTTTCTAAATGGAGTAAGAAAAAAGCCAGCACATATAGGTTGCCCTTCGGAGAACAGCAAGGAGGCAGGTGTGGGTATATCTTGATCTGGATGAAGGCATTATTTCCAGAACTCTGAAACCAGTGTTCAACTTGCCCATGAGACTGAGGATTACCTCCTACACAAGGGTGATGCCATTGTGGGAGGAGTTGGGTTCCACATGGAGATTGCAAAAAGGGAAGATAAATCTGGTCTTTGTGAAACCAGGAGACAGAAATAACTGAGATTTCCGAAACTCTATTTTACAAAAGGAAATTCTGTGATTTCCCCTCAAGTATGTATTTCTATCAGGTTCCCATTTAATCTTGCTTCTAGAAATGTACAATGAGTGAATTTAGAATACAATTCACACCTAAATGTTTCTCCTAATTTGACTCTGTTTTGAGGGAAGACGAGGAGGCATATATTCTGTCCTATTTGGGAGCTTTGTACCTATTTGGGGTACTTTGATTCTTTCTATGGGAACTTCCAGTTTCTCCTGAGACTATAGCTTATTGACTTAAGGGAGTAGCATCTTAATTAACAGAAGAAATGAAGCCTATTACATAATTAACTAAACATTTACCTAAAATCAATAATCTAATTGCCACACCTACATAGTGGATAACGTTCATTCTATTGAAAACAGTTCATTTACATCTACATGTTAACAAGATGATTGGTGGTTTGCTTTAGAGACTAACCTGATGTGTAAAGTGATAATTTATTGAACGATCAATTAATCTTTTAGTACTGCAAATATAAACAAGCAATGAAGAGTCACTGTGTGTCTGCATTTGAAAGGTCAAATTTAGCACTGAGTCGAGAGTTCTCCGTCTACACTAAATGTGTAGACGATGAATACAATTTTATTTTAGCACTATTCCTTTGGACATGGGGAGTCAATAACTTACAAAGCATTTGTGAAGACATGAATCACCGATTTAGATCTGCAAGTCTGTCTTTACAATGGATTCTTAATCTAAATAGTGTTTCCCTTTTAACAGCTACATCAACCAGTTCCAGAAGCTTCTGGTAAGCTGAGCAATGTGCACACACACACACACACACACACACACACACACTACACACACAGTTATATGTCTTCTCTCTGAATTTTTCATCCAACAATGTGGTGAATTGTTTCATATCTGGGAGAATGAATTAGTATCTTTGTCTAAGGATATGAGTAAATATTAAAGAGTTTAAGGTTGTGGTTTAATTATATACCACAGCCTGCTGCACATTTGCCCAAAGTTGCTCTTAATCATTTCACAATTAGATATGAGACTTAAGGCAATCCCTGTTTGATAACTGTCTTAGGACATTTTATTTGTTCAAGAATTCCCATAGATTGCAGTGAATTGTCTTGCACTTACCTTCAGTTCTATCATTGAAAGTCTCATACTATATCAAGGTACTCCAAACCACAAGAAAAGTACATACTGGGATAGGAAGATATTGGCCTATGACTAGGTAGGAGAATGATTTAAGCAGTTGCAAAAATATTCCAAGACTTGGCCTCTGATGATTTTACAAATATCCTAAACTGGGCAAACAAAAATGATCACAGAAAAACACAGTCCACCAAACTGTTTATCTGAAGAGATGGTCATAGTTTTAGTCCAGGTTCTGAAGTACACGCTGAGCACAGCAGTTCTTCTTTGGCTCTAATATAAGGGGTCATGATACTGAATGGACAAGAGTGCATCTTTATTTTTACTAAATTTTAGCTGAAATATCCTGTCCCCTTTCATTATGAATATGGATAATACATCCCAACAAGTTTATCAATACAACAATAACAAAATCTGAGATTTTTTTCACCAATGATATTGGACAAAGTTGCATTATACTCATGTTGGATTACATGTCCATGTCACATTGAATGAGTCACAGATAGCTCCAATATCATGTACCTTCAGCACATACTGACTGAGAGTAGGTATATCACCTGTTACTAGTACTTGCTATTCCTTGCTATTCACTCTATCAATACAGATACCCATGCTATCTTGAGAGTATCTTAGTATTATGATTATTGTGCTTTCCATTTATTTTATATTAATTCACTTAAGATTATTCCTTTTCCTTCTTCGTCAAAGATAGGTTCATTGGTTTTATCAGACTTCAGAAGGAATCCATGGACAGATATCTTCATAGAGACTCCTGTCTTGAACAGATACAGAAATGGAAGGGGCCATGTGCAGAGCTATCTCTCCCAAACACAGGAAGTTGTTATGCATAGTCACAGCTCTACACAAGTGTGAACTTAGACCCATACTCCTTTTCAAATCACTCTCATCAACAATTAAGCAACCATTACCAACTGGTGACTATTCTAAGCCTTTCATGCTTATGAGAAATTGCTGCAATTTCCTGGTATGAATGTTGTTAAAATAGTTTATTTACTGAGTTTCAGAAATTAGACCTGTGTTCTCCCACTGGAACTCACCACAACTCGTGACTTATTGTCATTTCATAGATTTCCCAAAATCTCTGTTTCTTCTAATGTACTGATACCAGCACATACTTTTTTGTTTTTTCAGAGAAGTAATAATGTCATGAATGTCCATGAGCCCATGCTGTAGCCAAGAGTTGCTGATATAAAGCAAACTTCTTAGCACTCTTGTAATAGGTGACACTTAGCATTCAAGCCTCCCCATAGGAGTTATTGTGGCAGGGATCCAATATGGTAACATACATCTGAAGAAGTATGAACCTGAACTCCTAAAGCATGTTAGTGTTGTAAGCCAATATTACCTCACAAAAATGCAATTAAAGAAAAATAAGATTAAGAGGGAAAGTGGAGGTGGTGCTTGAGGGAGGAAAGAATGTTCTCTTCAGGGTTGATTCACTCAATGTTGCCCCCTCCAGCAGAGAAGGTATTAGCTCTTCTTGAATCCCTGGTTTCAGCTTGAATTCTTCCTCTTCCTCTTCTTCTTCCTCCTCCTCTTCCATGTCTTCTTCCACTTCCTCTTCCTCTTCTTCTCCTCCCTCTTCTTTTTCTTCTTTTTTATAAATAATCATATATATATGATTATTGTTATGATTGATATGATATTGTTTTATATATATATAAAACATCTTTGTATATACATATAAAACCCTAGGGAATACAAAGATGTTTTATTTATATATTATATATAACATCTTTGTATAGATATATACACATATATATACATATGCATACATATATATACATATTATACATATACATGTTATATATATATATATATATATATATATAAAACATCTTTGTATTCCTTGGGGTTTAAGACAGAAACCAAATGGTTTCACTAATATATGGGACATAGGAAAAACAAACAAAAGGCTGGAAGAAAAAGACAAAAGAAGCTAACAACCAAACTAAAGTACACAGCTGGGGGTGGGGAGATGGGTGGGGTGGTCAGTTTGAATTCATATGTAGGTACTGAGGAGCCTTGGAGGTGATCTTTTGGAGGTGATCCTTCAAGGACTCACAGCCCTGTAGGTGGACCTTAAAAAATGCTGCCTAACATCAAAAGTAAAGTCATAATTCAAATGCTTTTCTAAGGAACTTTTCTGTATTAAGTCACCCCATTCTCAAAATAACTCCAAGAGCTAAGCATTACCTTTGATTTCCTCTATGGTACAAATGAAGAAACTGAGGCAAAGAGAGATTAAGTTCATTGTTCAGGATATGCAGCTCCCACAGGGGTAGATGTATAATTGAACTAAATCTTCAGAATAGAATAACATCAGGATGGAAGAAGGAAGTTCTGACTGAAAACCAGGTCCTTTCAGGCAGGTGGATAGACATCTGAGCCCTGACCCTACTTAACTGACTCAATAGACCCTCCCCAATTCTCTGTTGTGATGGTATTAGCTGAGGCTAAGTGATGCATCATCTGGGCTGTTACACAGGTTTGCAAACCAACCAGGAGAGCAGAGCAGAATGGGAGGATCAAGGAGACATTTAACAATATGTAAACAATAACATTTTCATGAACATTTTTCATTGACAAAATGATCATAGAGGTTAGAGCAATTTTATACAAGGAGAATATTCTGAACTTTGGAAGGGGTTTGCATGTGTTCATTCATTGATCTCTATATACATTTTTCAAACTACAGTGATACATTTGGATTAAGGAGAGAGCATTGCATGATTTTATTTCCACACTTTTAGGGTTCTTATGTTCTGTCATGCTTAGAGACAAGAGAACGTTTAACTCCAAGATAATGTTTTGTCTTTTCATTGATTTCTAAGGAGACCTTTTTTTTTCCCTTGAAAAATCATTTCTCTATTCATCAGAGAGGTTTTATTTTAATTTCTTATTATTGAATTCTTTACATATTTTAACCTCATCTCTAATACAACTTAAAGCATCTCAATGATGTTAGTCTTTGGAGAGCCTGTTTGAGATGACTTCATTTTTTCCATCAGTATCTTAGGTAATCTATTTTGACTATACTGTTGCTATTATGCAATTCATTATTTTTATTTTTAATACACTTGATCGAATAATCAACACAGGGTAAAAGACTGCTTTTCTGCCTCAGAGTTGGTCAACAGCTCAGACAGATCCTTCATGAGTTTATGGTCAGAGTATATGTTAGATAAAGAAGCACCACAATGTATTTCAAAGATTGGAGGAGACAAGGAGACATATTCTAGACAAAAGTGGAGGGGGAGACCCTTTTGCTGATTTCTCTGTGCTAAAGTCATAGGGGTCTGATCAGGCCCAGACCAGATAAGAACTGGAGTTTGGGCAGGGCATACCAAATCAAGCCAGAACAAGGACTAGTCAGGAGCATAGGTGAAATAAGAGTTCAGAAGAATTGACACCACATAACTAAACCAGGCAATGCATCATTGATGGGAGACACAAGTTAATTTGTCAAGATAGGGTTTTGAAATCATGAATCTTCTCTCCAAAACCAAGACCAGACCATGAGAGCTGACCTCTTGACAGTAATTCATTTTTTTAAATTAAACATTTCCACCATGCCTACTTTGTTTTCCTTTGAATTCTCCTTAACTTCCCAGAGATCACCACATCTTCTCTGAAAATTGTTTTGACTCCATGAAGAACCAGCAGGTAATTTCCTAGTGCCAGACACAGTGGGAAGGTTCTAGCAGGCATGGTGAGACCTGTCCAGGTGGCTCTGATTGCTTTTTATCCTTTCATAGGGACTTTTCTGTGGTGACAAATATCATTGGCATTATATAGTTTTCATTTTACCCCTCAACTGCCCTGGATGGTTTGGTTCTAATAGTTCTCTCATTATCAATTCTTTCTGGCCTTACCTTTTCTTGAGGACAAGTCTCTTCAAGTCTTTAACCCTTTCTAGGTTTGTTTTCTCTTCCCTGGGCCTTCCTTTTATTTCATTGGACTTTAACCAGCCATACACAAACCTCCCAGCTAATCTTTCCAAATTAGCACAGCACCAGCTCTGGAGGGTCTCATTAGATGTGCAACTGAGATTTATCAGATCTCATTTGCCTAATATGGAGCCTAACTTTGGGCACCTGGCCCTTGCAGTGGGGGGTAAGGAGAATAGGAAGGGGTCTTTTGTCACTGCTATGCAGACTCACTAATTTGCTCCGCCTAATAAAATTACAAATGAATACAGCTTTATTCACATTGCCTTTATAGGTTATAATAACCTTGGCACCCCATAACCTCCTGCTAGCTGAATTAATCAGATCATATTAATATTTCTTCTTACTTTCTTTTAACTGGTTCTTCTCTTAATTAAAGGGGCCAAAGACGTAAACAGGGTAGGTGACTGGAAGCATGGCGTCAGGTTATAAACAAGGCTCATTAAAAAGATGGATGTGCAGGCAGACTGCAAAAATTGCTTACTTCGCAAGTGTACATTTTGTAATTTCCTGAACTAATGCCATATCCCACCCCCTCCCTTTTTCACATGTATAAAAGATGATAATTTTTGAATGCTGGGGTGGGAATGGCAAAACCGAAAACCCATTCATCAACTCGAATAAGGTCTTTCACATTAGAAGGCTTTGAGCTCTTTTCCCACAAGTCCCCAAATGCAAAATAGATGTGAAAGTGAAGAAAAGGGGGAAAAAAGGGGAAATGATTTAAAAAGAAAAAACAGGCAAGGAACTTTTAAGAGTACATTAAACATATTAAACCATAGTTAAAATTGAAAGAGAAAATGAGGGATTTTGTGAAGGACTAATACATCTCGTGAATTTACACAGGCTCAAGCAGCCGGAGGAGCATACACTTGTGTGTGCTGGCACACAGGGCACTGGAGAGCTTAATCTTTTTGCATGAGGACAATCACTGTCAAAGTGGATCATTTGTGGCATGAAGCCTTCACAGAATTACAGCTGCAACATAGTAGCACTGGAAATGGTTTATTTAGGAAATTTAAAGGAGGTGTCTTTTCCATTGACACCTTGCACTCACTCCCACATTGATATGATGGTGCCTCTATTCAATAATGATGAATAAATAGACTTAGTGAGATGGACTATGTTTGTATTATTTATAGATGTTATATAAAATGTATGTTATAAAATGCACATAGTTTTGTTTCTAATGCATGTTTTTATTTGGAAACACACCCACAGAAGTGAATATCAACCTGACTCTCTGTTTGGAAAGTTTGGCTCACACTGATTTAACTAAGAAGAGGCCCACATTTTTTTTTTTCCTCCTGGGAGGCACCAGCCCCCAACAACTTGTCCTTCATCTCCCTTCTCAACAAGAGAGCAATCCCTGACAGGATGATGCACAACATGAACAGGAGAGACCTCACTCCTTCATGAATAAATTAGAAATGAAAGTTTAACTGATCCTCTTGCATTTTCATGGAGGGACTGCATCCTAATTTACCTCCTTGTTCTGAGTAGAAGGAAAGAAAATGCAAGAGGCTATGGTGGAAAGGTCAAAATCTGTTCCAATGAAGGTTTCTTCGATATGGCAACACATGGAGGCTGTGACTGTACTGAGGTTCTCATATTCAACATTTAAGAGAAACCAGAGAGGGAGACTGTTTTTAGACTTGTTTGTTTGTTTTATTTTCCATTATTGCTTTATGAAAAAAATAATTGCAGGTAGGACCATTAATTCTTAGTTCAAGAAATTCCATACAGATTAGAGAGAGGACAGTGTGTGTGTGTGTGTGTGTATGAGTGTGTTACACACAGGTAAAAACAAGTGGAAACTGAAAAATCTGTATTTAAGATATGATTTTTCTCAATGGAGGAAATGGCTTTTTTCTCAAAGCACTTTTAGGCTATGCCTCAATGAATGACCTATTAGCAACTTCTCCACGAATGCATTTTTAGTGACAGGCATACTTGTCATGAAATGGGAGCGTGTGGTCGGAATAGTAGGTTTTCCCATATAGGATCAGACCAGTGGGCTAATGGTTTTGGAATCCTGCCTCTGGCAGAGGCCATTACCTGATGCTTCAGAAGCCAGGAATGAATTTGCATGACCCCAGTCCTTATGATGCCTCCTTTGGAAAAATAGGAAATTGGCAACTGGGATCATTTCACAGATACACTGAAACAGTCTTATTCCTGGAAAACTGGATCCAGCTCAATGTCTGGTACGTTCACCTACAAATAGGTTCTGTTCCCATTTGCAAATTGCTTGTTTCTTAAGGAAAGGGAGAGCCTTTGTCCACTTTTAGTCTCATTTACCTTTAGCCATTCAAAAGGTGGCCTGATAAAATTGGGGTGGAGTTGAAGGTGCAAACTTGTCAGGCTTGACAGAAACAAGAAGGAATAGCACTTCTAAAGAAGGGTCAATGAAGGAAATTAAATCGTTTCAATCCACTGTATTTGTTTTCCTTAAATGACAGTTTAATATTCCATTGTAAAACAGCAGCAGAAAAAATAAACATAAAGTGGAGGCAAGCTTATTCATGTTGTGATTTCACTATTCCTTTACAAAGTAAGGCAAATATTCTTGAGATTATAAAATATGAGTTTTGTGTTTTAAATTATTTCCCTTGTGGAAAAGAATTCGTCATTTCATTATACTTTTTCCTAATAAGGAAAACTCTCAAATCTAGTCCATGACCCACAGCGTAAACATTTTTATGTGGAACATGTTAATTTTACTTAAGTTTTTCATAATTGTCATATCAATTTCAAAAATAAATAAACTTCAAGAATAAAGTACACAATTTTTGCACCAGTGCCACGTGATTCTAATTTTTTGGTAGTCATTCTGATTGAGCATGAACTAAAAGTCTTCTGTGCGATCGGAAATTCTTACTTTACGTTAAACTTTTTGCTGTCATGACTCAAGTTTCTAATCTATTTATCATGATCCACCATTAAAATTTTTGACAACTTCCTGATTAGCATTTGGGTACATTCTACTAAACAGAAGCCTAGCATTTTTAGAGTCCCATCCACTAAATGTGTACTTTTTCTTGAATTTTAAAATGATTTTTCCCTACCTCTTCAGATCATTTTATGAAATAGGTTGCTCTTATTCCTTTCCCCATTTGTCATTAGAAGAGTGTCATTTCATGAACCTTTTCTTCTACTTGCAACTTCCTTTAAACAAAAGGACACAATAAATAAACACAGGAGATAAGACTGTTCCTTCCCCCTACACAACCCCTGGAATCTCTTGAGCGGCCAAACCTCTTTAGTCCTTAAATGTGGTCCTGAATAAGTGTCCACACAATGGGATGTGAAAAAAAAAATAATAAACCCCAAATGGAACCCCAAGTCTAATATGTATACAGATATATAGTTTCCTAGTACTTTGGCAAACCTGTCTTACTGACAAGTCTTATGAAGGTTGCAAGTAATTGTGCACGCGTTTCTGTGAAAGATAAATGACCTTCCTTCCCAAGGACGCGTAGCCAGGCCTGAATCCTGAGTGTGTGTCTGTGTGTGTGTGTGGTGTGTGTGTATAACTGTTTGTTGAAGGCCTGACAAGGCATCTTGATCATTTCCTCATTTCGAGGCCTACCCTCAGCCTCGCACATGGCCCCTCACCGAATGTTATTATTCTGTCGTGAGGCCTCCTTCAACCAGGATGTTACTTCATTTCCACCTTTTGTCTCAGTCTGAATGTGAATGATGCTCTTTCAGCAATATACAGCCGCTTAAACTCCCTGCTGCTGCCTTACATAAATATACAACACCCGTCTCGCCCTATAACTCACTTTAGGCCTGGAAAAATAGTGACTTCCTTTATTGGTCAGATTGTCTCGCAATTCCCAACAGCTGTATGTTCTCACCTCCGAGGATCCTTATCTTCAAGTTTCCATTTGTCTCAGCACTCTTCCAGTGGATTGCCAATAAAAATCATTCCCATTTTTATAACCCCTGAGAACACAGGAGCTACTTTTCCTGAGAAACGGATCCACCCCACCCTCCCGTAAACAAACACAACCTCTGTACAACTTAGCCAAAAAAATGGGTATTTTTTTCTTTAGGAGAGAAACCCTTAAAACTGAGCTGAGGAGTCAGCAAAACAGGGAACTGTAAATAACTCTTTTTATTCAGGAAAATCTGTGTTTACTTTTCTCCTTGAGAGAAGAAGTTGAGAAATATGGGTGGAACCGTTAAATCACCACATATCCGTGGGTGTACTTAGGTTCCCTACAGGTAGGAGATCAGGAGAGCACATCTAAAGGGAACACCACATTCCCATTGTATTAGTTACTTTATTGTCATTAATAAATTTAAGTATTTCCCTGTACTTCCAAATGGAAAGCGAATTTAGGATGGGTGGAGTCTACTGAAAGTGTTTATAAATGAAATTAGCATAGGGAAGACATACAATTTTGAAAATCAAAATTACTCTGCCATTGGAAAGTAATACAGTGGATAGAGACATTTCATTTTTAGATGCCCATGAGTTGTGGATTTGAACTCAGTCCCTGATGCTGGAATTAGACAACTTGCAACACCCAGTGTTGCACCAGTTGCCACGTCTCCCACATCTACTCATAATACCCTCTCTGTCATGATGTTTGGGAATATAATAATAACAACAACAACAACAACAGCAACAACAACAATAATAATAATAATAATAATAATAATAATAATAATAATAATAATAATAATAATGCCTTAGGAATAAAACCCCAGGAGCCCTTTTAACAGGAGAGCTCACATTATTTTTTCTACTCTGTAATGAAGTTGTGGTTACTGTAGCCATTTATAATGAGAACATTCTGGAATAAGAGGGGCATAGGATGAAGAAATGCATCTTGTAGGTGCGGACATCCTTGCCTGAAAACCACACACCGAAAAGCAAGGGTATGAATGTGTCAGGGTATCATGTAGCAAATTAGGAAACACAGTGGAAGTCAGCAATTTCCTCCATTTGGGGGGTCTCACGACTTTCCCTGGGAAGGAGGAAGACAGTGCCAACCTCGGGCCAGGTATAAGCTCTGTATGGAAGAACTTTGTACAGAGAGCAAATTGACCATTGATTTATTTGCCAAACTCTTCTTTTACTGCTTCCTCCATCCACCATGCAGGTCACCTGATTGTTCATACCTTAAGCATGTCCTCAAAGATCAACCTTCCAGATAAACCCAGATTACCTTGTGGTTTTGCTGTGGGTAGTCTTTAAAACTGGAGATTTTCTCATGCTGACTCTCTTTGCATACATGTGGGGTGGCATTTTATAAATCCTCCTCATTGCACTTCCATTGAACTCAAGTCTCAAAAACTGATCCCTCTGAATAGGAGGTATTTTAAGCTTTCAGCTCGCATCACTGAAGGCAGCCCAAAGCCTACCACTGCCCATTCCCTCCAACAATGCTGCTAGAACGTAACATTTTTGCAGGGGTCAAATGTTCCCTTGTCAGTGGGGAAATTTTTCTGCTCTAAATGAAATGTTATAAAATACATCTCCCCACAAAGCTGTGGACCAGGGGTGGTTTTATTTATCTGAAAGTTTGGCGAACTGTAAAACATGCTGTTTCACATGGTAACATAAGCTCTTTTTAAAAGTGTGCCCTGAGTATTTGCAATTGTTATCAAGCCCAGATGTACCCTAGTGTCAGCTTGAAGCGCAGCTCTGTTTACATCACTACAGAATGCAGCTAGCATGAAGGTCGCTCTGCTAAGTTTGTGGTAGGAGCGTGGGCTGAAACTAACCATTTGTTCTTCTCGCCACTCAACCACCTAAAATGGTGATGAAGGTTAAAAATCTATCATTTCTGGTACTGAAGCTGTTTGGAGAAGAGCTCATGTATATTTTGACTGGGATTTCTGAATGAGAGAGTGAATAAAGTTAGCTAAGTGAAAGAGGCAAGATGGATTCAACCTATGATGGGCTGGAGGTGGAGCCTTTGTAAGAAAACAGGATCCTCCCTGAGTGTAAACCTGCATGCTTGAAATTCCAAATTTTCTCATCCTGCTTTCTTTTTATTCAATGGTTCCATTTCTAGATCTTCAGCTTTTAAAATGGGTGCGAGAAGGAAGGTTTCTAACGAGAAGGGAGGTTTCTAACGGATAGCAACATTGTTTAATCCATGTTCCATCCCTTTTCCAGATACAGTGAAAATAAACTTGATAGGATGTGACAAAGCAGTGCAGGAGGGCAAGCGGATCTGTGTTCTTGAGAAAACTGATCAGTATATTCGTTTTAGGGAAAAAAGAGCATTACCCAACAAAAATAGGTAGGTGATTTCCCTGATGCAGTGCACATTGGTAAAGAAAGCATAATTCCTTCCTGACCCTTGCAGGAAATCAGTTTATGCCCTGAAGCATGAAATTTGATTGTAATTATTTTAGCTTGCTCTGCTACATATGTTATTGATGATCTTTCCTAAAAATCACCAGACTTTTAGAAATCCTGCCACAATACTTGACTCCATGACCTGTAAGGTATACATAATAGAAAGTAAACCATGCAAGGTTTCTCTATTGATTGCTCCCTAGAAATTCACTTTTCCTAAAGAGCAAATCACCAGTGTTCTCCAACAGCAGTAGATATAAAAGAAGGATTATATTTGCAAATGTCTAAATATTTATAAAAGGTGCAAAGTTCATAGGAGTTAACCAACTGCTCAGAAATGACAAGTCCTATACAAAACCTGAAGCTCAAGTCAAAACTTTGCCCTAGGTTGATGAACTCAAAAGTTGGTTTTATTTATTTGTTGCAAATAGAACAAAGTGAGGAGTTGAAGCAGTCATTCAGAAGAGACAAGTTTCCAAGTGTAGCATTGAGAATATTCCTTGAGATGAAAAAAAAAAAAAAAAAAGAACCAAGCATCAGCATCCATTGAAGTGTTTGAATCACTTTCAGTTCCTCATTTTGCTTTTCCACTGGGAAAAAAAATGAGTAAAAGGGCCAGACAGAGGAATAGTAAATAGATCAAAGAAATCAAGTCATATATGATTAGTTCTTCCTGAGGTCCTGGCTTCTTGAATCCCAAATTGAGGATGTGGGGTGTACATGGGATTGGTTGTTAAGCTAGTCATCTTCTCTTCACAACATCTTAAGAAGAGTAAATACTTTTGCTTGGTCAGCAGAAAACAGTCCTTTTCAATAATACAGGAAATCCATATCAGAGTATATCTGTTTTTTTTCTTATTTTGCTCTTTGCAGAATGTCACCTTGCATTCTGAGCAAAAAAAAAAAAAAAAAAAAAAAAAACTAATTGAAATAGAATCAGTCTTGAACAGAGCTAGAATCTCTACTCAAAGGTCTTGCTAAAACAGGTTTGACCGAATTTGGAGAAGTCTCAGTTGCTAGTACCTCTTTCTTTGCAGGTTCTGTCTCCAAATATTCAACACAAACCTAACTCTTGGTAAGTGCCTGGTTCCCTGTGTGATCAGCATGAACACCTACCCCGTGTAGCTTGCCACATGTGAGCACTGCTTCAAAAATTAATCATATAACAAAGATCTTGATTATCCCTATAACAAGCATGAAGAAGGAGCTGGGCTCAGGGAGCTCTGAAGAAATGCCTACAGAAATGGGACGCCCTCTGGTGACTGGGAGGGAAGGAGATTCCCTAGGTGGGAGGTTGGAAACAAGATTTGAAACTCCAGTAGCAGCCAAACAGAGAGGAGGGAGAAAAAACACACTTCACAGCAAAGAAATCTCTTTCTCAGTGCAATGATTTGGGTTTGGATGGGGTGGGAGGGTCCTGAGCTCTTCATTCTAAGGAAAAGTCATCTCAGCTCATTCAGGCTGTGCCAAATACCTGTTTAGCAAATTCTGCAGGGACCCCTCTCATCCCAGAGTATCCCAATGATGTCGCTGTGGTTTTTCTCCAGGGCACTGGTCTGCCTCTGGTAAGGCAGTCTACAGTCCCCATGGGCAAGGACTGTGGACCCCAAAGGCACAACTCAAACTGGGCTAATTTCAGAAAGAGGTTCGTATATTAAGAGAAATAACAAAGCTTCTTCCAAGATATCACAATATTCAGAGGAAAAGATGAAAGAGAAGTGGCAGGTAATAGAGGAAGAGGGAGTCTCTTCTAAAGATGTTTTCTATAAAGGTAATAAAAGAAAAAGGTTCCAAGTGCTTAAAGGAATGACAACAGGTAAATAACGATGGGGCAATCAGAGAAAGCACACACCTTTACATGTGCAGTTACTCTGCTCTCTTCCCTCTTCCATCCTTCCTACCTGGTTAGATTTTGCAAGCTCTTACTCCTCCTCATAAGAGATTATTCTCCCCTGCAGTCTTAGTTCTTCAAAGTCAACATGGCTTATGAAAATCAAGTTGTATTCTGTATATTTAATGCATCATCTCTAAGGATAATCATTCTGGAATCTGAACTTGTTTCTGTTATCTAGCTCCGTTTGACAATGATTTATGAACCAGAAAACAAGACAGCTTCATTTTCATAAAGCAAACGGAACCTTCTGGACCAGAAGGAGCTGTGAAACTTGTTTTGACTAGTAAACTGAAACAAACATGACATAAAAGTCAATACAACTGCACCACTGGGCTCTCATTTTGTAGAATAATCACCTCCCCCCCATCCAGCAGGATGACAGTTGAAATGTTGCATTATCCAATAGCAATTTTTATCTTGACTAATTACCAGTCGAGTGTCATCATGCAGGATGCTGAAAAATGGAAAAAAGCACATGACAATCATCTCCTAGACCTGTCAGTCTCGGAGAGGGGAGCTCGAAGAATGTTTTAAAGGAAATATTTGACTGTTTCTATTAAAAACTCTTTAATGTTTTTAGCTTAGAGTCGATAGCATTATTTGCCTCATGTGGATATAATTTACCTTTAGTAAATGCTACTTAGAGGAGAACTTGCAGAATAATTCAATATACACAAGTTACACTACATTGTGAAGACAATCTTTTGCCTCTATAGATAACACCTATATTGTTAAAATAGCATAGTTTTTATTCATTCAGATGGAAGACAGGATAGTAAATTTACCAACATGCCAAAGAGGACAAATGACAGTCACTCAAACCTGAGAACAGCCACTTACTGGGGGTAAGTCTTATGTTCTCTGTATATAAGTTTTCTATCTGTGAAAAGAGAGTGATTCATAATAACATGAACCTTACAAGGTTGTTGAGTGAGTAAACGAGATATTATGCT
Organism: Uropsilus gracilis; assembly: GCA_004024945.1. Classification (NCBI taxonomy): domain Eukaryota; kingdom Metazoa; phylum Chordata; class Mammalia; order Eulipotyphla; family Talpidae; genus Uropsilus; species Uropsilus gracilis. The sequence goes on from PVHY01005230.1 coordinate 28,973, forward strand.
TTGTTCGTCTTTCACTGTTCTAGTTGTTTGCCAAACATGGCATGTCGGTCATTTTCTTCTATCTCATTTTGAAAAATAAAGCAAAGATAAAACTCCTCAAATGGTGGCCACTCTTTTGCCGGGCAAGCAAACAATTTAACTAAGTGTCCTAAAATTATACAAGAATGGTGGTGGCCTTCAAGGCACATCAAGAGCACATTTGGTGAAAGTGGGATGTTAGTACCTTAAGTGCCTGATTTAGTCTTTGAAAATTGTCTTAAAAGGAGACAGGAACATAAAACAATTGGCAATTCAATGGACTGCATTTGGCTAACTTCAACGTCTGAATAATTGATTCAAAATCATAATCTTCACACATGCTGTTAGCTATTAAGTGTATATGAAAAGTATTACATAGGCAACAAAAGATCTCATATAATTCTCATGTAAACTAAATAATTGCTATCTTAACTTGATTTAAGTCCGATAGACTGAATTCTATTTCTATTCATGAAATTAAGTGCAATAATCAGAGAGATGCCTGTTTTTGCCCCACCTAAATCTACAGCACGGTTGTGCTGAAGTTTTTGTATATGGTGAAATTAAGAGAAAGGAATGGAAATTTATCTTTGGAGAAGATTTGACCTGCCTCTCTTTTTTTTACCTTTGTTAATTTTTTTAAACGCAAATTTGTGGATAGTAATGTTACATTTTTTAATGTCATGTATATTTAAAATAGGGATACATTTCACATGTGCATTTCAAATGACTGATGTGTTTAAAAACACCCTTATGCCTACCTTCCAGCACTAGGATACATTCCATTACCAATGCAGTAAGCAATCTCTTCACCCTTTTCCATCACAGACCCATTTCTCAGCCAGCATGTTCATCCCATCACTCTCCTAAATCTTGCATCAATGATTCTTTTCTTTTTCTTTAAAGATTTTAATCTTCATGTGGATCTCTTATAGTATGAGATTTAAATTTGTATTTTAAAAACATTATGTAGATGGAATCATATAAATCTTTCTCTGTCTTCTTGCATATGTGTGACATTCCGTTTCTGAGATTTGCTGACTGTCTTACATAGATGTATTTTTTTTCCTTTTGTCAGTAGATAGCTTCCTTTGCCAAAATAAACCATCATTTGCTTTTTCATTCTACCATTGCTGAACATCTGGGTTCTTGCCAGTTTTGTATTGATACACCTAGAAGTCAAATGGCTTGGAAAGTACACATGGTACCACATTACTTGATGATATTATGTTATCCAAGATGGTAGCATAGATTTCTTTTCCATTCGGGGCAGTGACTGGAATGTCCCATTGTCATTCATTTTCAGTGAGTTAGAAAAATGATGATATTCATTGTAAAACAAGTCAGACAAGGGTGAGCAACTCATCAAGGTGACACTGATTGTACAGTCAGTTGTCTGATAATCTTCTAGCAACTTTGAACTAGCATGCCCTTAGTGAATTAACTAACACTGGTGTTCTCTGTGGAGCACTAAAAGCGGAGTCAAGATGCTTGCCCAGGGCTTGTTCTAGAAAAATCCAAGCAGTTAAAATGCCATGCAGACTCTGAAACTTCAAAGGTAGACACAGGGAGAAATAACACCCTGAGACACACAGAACTGTGATGACGGGACCCCCTTTTCTCCCTGTGTGCCTCATTTAGACATGGGGAAGAAGGATGGTGACACCCCTGCACAGGGAATTGATCAAGGAAAAGAGAGCTCAGACACTGGCATTTTCAATTTGCTGTTTCTTAGTATAGTGATTCAGGAAGACTGGCATCGTGATATTGAGATTTCCTTTTGCTATAAGTACTGTCTTTGGATGAGGATACAACAGTGTAAGGAAGCTGTATAATGTTTAGACACATGAGTTAGTGACTCTAAATCCTCAGTCAATGATGTTGACTAATTACTCTAGTGTTTTGCACATAAAGACTGAACTGAAGATATTTTTTGGGATAAGATTAAATATAGCATGCCTGGTATATTTACAGACTTAATTAAGTCTAATTCTTAATGGTTTCTAGCAATAGATAGACCAAGTGATTTTATGATCAGTCAAACGACTGATGGACTATAGTCACATATCAACAGACATTAAAACTGTACTCATGTTAACTAGACATTGTGAACAGTAGCATTTTAATAGGACACTTTCTCAACAAGTTAAAATAATGGTTTTTTTTTTTGGATGAAGATGCCAAAAAAAAAAAAAAAAAAAAAAAGACTGGGTCAGGTTTTCATGTGCTCACACATCCCACTGAAAAATATGATTTAATAATTTCCTTTATAAGAAATATCAGTTTTATTTATTTATAATATAATCAATTCACCAGAGACTAGTATTATGTTGACTATAAAATTTGATAAAGCTATGTACATGACTCTGCCTTATCTTCTTGTTCAGGTAAGTACAGACATGGTTCAGAAGATGACTCATCATCTTGTTACCTAAACTAGACAAACACAACATAGAATAAGAATTGAGGAAAGTATTACTGAATAAATCAAAAAAAAGTTAATTTGACAATATTTACTTAAAACTTCTGCTTTCTAAGATATGTCTTGAAATATTTCTACAATCAAGGGGAAAAAATGACTAGCTATGGAGATGGAGATAAGGTCTAAGTTATTTGGGGGCTGTTTGTTCTCAAAATCATTTTCTGAATGGTTAATGATAAGTACTTGAGATTTCTTCAAATAACTTGCAGCAAACGTTTGAATAGCTTAGTGATACCTATTTGTCAATATGTATCTATTGCCTTGAGATCTTCTGCATATGACCTTGATGAAAATTTAGATGTCCACATGTAAGTTGATGAAAAAAATGTGAACTGAATTAATCCTGTGTGATGAATCATTGCTCTCTCATCCGGGGTGTTTTGTGTTCTTGCATACAGCCCATGCTGATGGCCATCGGCCAGAGAAGAGAAATCTCAGTGTGAGATGGGGGAAATTACTGGTTCACTGACTCACTTTTCAAACAAATATTTACTGACTGACTATATTATGCTAAGTCCCAGACAAGATACAATGGTTTTGATTGAAAGGAAATAACTTCCCATACCTTTTATCATTTGAGATTGTGATGGAAGAGACACACATCTAGTCACTAATTGAATGCACAGATTGGGTGATATGTAGTATAAAACCCAATGTCTACCCAATCAAAAAATGGGGAGAAGAACTAAAAAGACACTTCTCCAAAGAGGAAATACAAATGGCCAACAGGCACATGAAAAATTGCTCAATATCACTAGCAATCAGAGAAATTCAAATCAAAACCACAATGAGATACCACCTGACACCAGTAAGAATGGCCCACATCAAAAAACAGGCAACAAGTGCTGGCGTGGATGTGGCGAGAAAGGAACACTCCTACACTGCTGGTTGGAATGTAAACTCGTCCAGCCACTATGGAAAGCAGTATGGAGGACCCTCAAGCTCATGGAAATGGAATTACCCATTTGACCCAGCAGTCGCACTTCTGGGAATCTACCCAAAGGAGACCTCAATGTGGGTACAAAAGGACACCTGTGATCGGATGTTTATTGCAGCACTATTTATAATTGCAAGAACATGGAAACAACCCAAATGCCCCAGAACAGATGAGTGGATAAAAAAGATGTGGTATATATACACAATGGAGTATTACTCATCAATTAAAAATGACAAATTTGATGAATTTATAGATACCTGGATGTACCTAGAAGAAATCATTCTAGCAGAAACGAGCCAGATAGAAAGGGACAGAAACCAAATGGTTTCACTAATATATGGTCAACCAAATGAAACTACACAAGGGGAGAGAGGGGACCAGCTGGAGTGGGCGGGGAGGGGAGGTGATGATGATGGGTGACCCCAAGGGACTGAAATGATATAAAAAAATAATAATAATAAAGCTGATAAAAACAATAACAACAAAAAACCCAATGTCTATATGCCTGCCTGAAAGTTCTGGTGCTCTTCTCTGAGCTCTTGCACAAAAATGAACCACATTTGTCTTCAATCTTCTCTTAAGTCATTGGCCATCCTGATGGTACTTCACTGGTGACAATAAAATTCTCTTGACTCTCTCTATCTCTCTTTCTCTGTGTGTGTGTGTGTGTGTGTGTGTGTGTGTGTGTGTGTGTGTATCCAGCCATAATCTTGGTATGGGTCTAATTCTATTGTTCACCACAATTGAAATTTTATGATCAAGGTCATATATGAGTTAACTATAAACACAGTTCCTATTAAGATGTATGTTCTGTTTAAACATGAGATCTAAATCACGCTTATCATTTTAGTACATCCATCCAGCAATATATGTTTATTTTTGAAATGTAGAACACTTAAACAACCCGTGCACTGTAGAATCTCTGGGTTTACATTAGCCGTGTAGAGAGGCATGTGTAAGCCAATACACACACCACCCAAAGGAAGGGAAAGCCTTACAGGATTTCTGTATTTCCAAATAAATGGGGGTGCCTTTGAAATGCACCGTAGGCTACAGCATAGATTGTATCTCACTCTCTTTTATAAAATAGGGAGACATTTGTTCATCTGTTCCGGGCTTTGGGTTCTGGAACATTCTTTAAGTTCCAGTTCTGGCTGGTGTCCATCCTGCTCACATGCAGACCCCACAGATCTTTAGCAAGGAGAACAGGATGGCCAACCACCTGGCATTGAGCATAACCCAAGTGAACAGGCTGCAGGATCACCCAGAAAGCAATTCATTATCTGTTTCCAATATCCACTAAAAGCGCTGCCCACCCCTAACTACATATTTATACATATTTACTTGATAATCAATAAGGAAAATGGCTGCATTATTTTGATTAAAATATCAACTCTACGTGTTACTATAAAATCACATTGAAGGAGTCTGAAAGGGGGAGATAGCAGCTCCCGCGCTCCCCTCCAGCCTGTGATATATGATATTTTCAGGCTGCGAGGAGAGTAGACACATTAAGAAAATAGTGCTAATGATATTAAAGTACTTTACAAGGCTTGTTACTAAGAGCTGACAAACCTGTCAAGTGTATAATGTAGGAGGCTATCGTAACGTTCTCAGAAAACCATACCTCCACCCCATTTCACTGCAATCTCCTAATAATGGAGCTGCTATAAATTCTAGCCAGCAATGGGATAGAGCCATGGCTTCTCACCCCAATGTGAGGACATGATAAATATAAAAGAAAATGGCTGTCAGTTTTGGCGCCCGAACCTTATTACAAAGTCTTAATCTTACTGGCCTCGGCACCTTTTATCACCGCCTTGTTATGAGCTGATGGCTTTTTTATTTGCTGGGAGATGGAGGATGTGTCATTTGATCTGTCCTTTTATGTAGCCACTGCTCTGTCCTCTCATGAAAAAAAAAAAATTTATATGTTTATTACAGTCACCGATTAAAGGCAAGACTCTGGCTGTTGGCACAGGTACCATGCTCAGGATTTAGGGGGTCTGGATTTAAATACATCATGAGGTGTGTTTATTGTGAATGGGCCTCAAATAGGAAATTAATTTTTTCTCCACACTGGAGAGAGCGCCTTTGCAATATTCATGATTGCTTGTGCTCGCTATGATTGTTATTGGCCTTGGTCATTCTTGGTCCCAAGGTCAGCTGGAAAACCCCAGCTCTCGCTTTTCTTCGTTCTCTAAACATCTGGTGTTGAGGGAAGAGGCCGTGTAAACACATGCTGGCTCACACCCGGCCCAGGTTCAATCAGCTTGAACCTGGAGATGAGATAAATTGCAATTATCTAAATATTAGTCTGGACAGCTCACAGCTCACTTCCCATCTTCTGCATTTAGGGCAAATGAGAGTCTGATCTTCACTCAAACCCAGATGCTGGGAGCCTGCTCCCCCCAGGGCTGTCCTGAGCCTCGGCATCAGACCTTCAGAGAAGGGCCTTCATTGATGAGCAGCTTTCAAGCCGGACACGCTCTCTCAGGATCTTCAATTGTGTCGATAAAATGTGAGGACGAGGACCCACCGTGCACGTGACCAAAGTTGCAGTCTGAGTGGGTGCTGCTGGTGAGGGGCCACTCTCTTGAGGGAGATCACCGATTTTGTGCAGGGAGGACGAACTTGGAATCTGCAGTGTGGGTTGTGGCTTAGAAGAAGTTTCTCTTCAGGCCAGGTGTTTGTTTTTCCAAGTCCAAGTCCAAGGGCCGGCAGAAATGTATCCCTCTGTATCGTAGTAAACTGTCAAGTCAGCAGCTGAGTCCAGCCATCTCCATCTGGAGAGCAGTGTAGACACTGGTAGAAAAGTCGGTATAAAAATAAAAAAATGTCTCTCTGCACCCACACCCTCCGAAACAGCAGATTTGACCAAGTTTCTGACTGAATGGATGACCCTCTTTTCTAAAGGGGTAGGATTAGCTGGCAGAATGGACTTGCTTGAGAATCAACTCATGTCCTCTCTGATGTTATGTCCAGAGAAATTGCCTCAACCTATTTTGTTCTGGGATCTGGTGTTAAAGGGGGGGGGGGGGGGGCGGAGGAAGTAGGAAATAGCTTAAGTCCATTTCTTGGAAAGAATGAAGGTATTTTAAGACTTTCCCAAATGCACCTGATGTGAGTAAGTCAAGGTCTCCTTGAGCCTTTCCAGTACCTTGACCTCACTCTTCTAATTCCCTGTGGAAAGAGAATTTATGCTTAAAATGCAGCTTTGACATGAGTAGGTCCTGAAACGCCCCCTCCCCTGATTGTTCCTGAAATAAGCCAGTCATGATTTGCCACTCAGCAAGGAAAACGCTGATGAAAAACCTAAGATATCAGAAAAGGCAAATTGCATGTCTAGAAATTTAATTAAAAAGGAAATGATCTTCCTGGTATAAAGGTTGGCAGGTTCCCCCACAATCCTTCTCTTCCTCCTCCTTTGCCCACCTGACTCCAAAAGGTAAGTACAAAAAGCACTTATCAGCAAAACCGACATATGCATGTTAACGAGAAAGAACCACCAGTTGCAAGTGTCAGAGGTTCTTGGCCTCTCTGTGAATAACAGGTTACCTGTTCTATCACCCAGTGTCTCCTCTGGCTGACTTATACTGGGGTCCCTCACCCTACTTGGGGATGACTAAGGACTCCTGTGGCCATGCTAATAATGACAGCATGTCCCCCTCCATCTGAATCACACCTCATGATTTACAATATGATCATGTGTGTACTTTTCCCATGGTATCCTCACAGTCACCCTGTAATGTAAAATAGAACAAACAAGAATATACTCATCTCTCAGACACAGAGGTTGAGGCTAAGATTGCCAGATAAAATCCAGAATGTATAGTTTAATTTCAATTTCCGATATGTATTTTTTAATATCAATTATACCCCAAATACTGCATGAGACATGTCTCATTCTAAAAAGTTACATATCATTTAGCTTAAACGAAAGCTTAACTGGACAGCGTGAATATTTAGTGGCTAAATAAATAGCACCCAATTCAACTTCCATGAAGAATTTGGCAGTTCATGCAAGTAAAAAATAATAATAATAATAAAAATAAACATGGCAGAGTTGCTACTGAACATTGTAACGATTGCCAATTATAAGATTTATAAATATTATTTCATTTAACCTGCCGGTGTGAACTCACTCTCTCCATTTTCCAGACACAGCAAATGACATATACAGGGAGCAACTCACTGAAAACTACAGAGTTGAGGGCACAGAGCACCCTTCCAAACGTTGGTCTCTACACACTCCGTTGTCTCCAAACATTCTCCCACAGTTGAGACCTGGGGCTTACAGAGTTCTGTTCAATTGCTTGTTTCTGGCAGTTGTTTTGTGACTTTGAGGCCAGAAGTTGCGGAATCCATAAAGGCACCAGAGAAAGTTACCAAAGCTGCCTAGGGTGCTGGAATGCCAGCTTCCCTGAAAAGGACAGTTTATAGTAGATCTGACACTTAATGACATTGTCAGAAAACCAGTTATTCCCTGTTCCTTGACATCAACACCATCTAGTGAAATCTCCTTACACCAAATAAGAGCTAAGACACCAAAGAATGACTCCACAAAGCATGCAGGGAGTTCTCACTTGCAGAAGGGCAAGCAGAGAAGGAGCTGTATCTGCAGATTGAGCCTGGAGCAGAGCTGGCGAAGCACAAAAGAATGTCCGAAAGACATTTTCTCATAGAATATCAAACAAAGCTCTCAAATCAAAGAAAGTTCCAAAATATTTTTTTTCTCCCAAAGGGAGAAGATGGTGAGCTAGGAAATGTGCATTAGAAGGAATGAAAGTTTCAATAGCCTTGCATTGGTTCAACACCTCCAAGCTGAGATAAGTTAGGAAGTCTTAATATTATTATTTTTTTTCTTCTCAGCTTAAGACTCTGAACCCCATACACTGGCAGCAGTACATGTACAGGATCTCTGGCTTCCCAGACAAGCGGCACATGAATCATACGGCTATGTAGCTCCTTCTTTTGGTTATTTATCTGTCAATGTCATTGAGTGCTGGATGGGCCAATTCTGAGCCCAAGTCTTGTAGGCTCCAGCCTGCTGCTTCCCAGCCCATTTATTCAACCATCAATATTTTGTCTGCCTTTGCCTCCTATCCATTCTCCTCCTTTGAATATGTCACCATCTTGATGAATTTTCTGTTCCCTCTCTTGTTCAGATGACATTTGGGAAACAGCTCTCCCTGTGAACCAACTTCCCATCTTTGTGACCACTCCCTGGGTTACAAGGCACATCAAAGTATGGCCCATGGAATATCCCCACTGGGGAAGAATCAGGTGCTTGAATTATCTGGTGTGACTCCCTGACCATGAGGTGATGAGCATGTGACCCTACAACACCAACAGACAGCGCCTGGACCACAACGTCACACAGTACGTTTCATCACCCTTTCCATGAAGACAGGGCACTGTTATCCCCCAATCCTGTATCTAGTGGATTGAAAGTGATGTGTTTTGTGAATTTAAATAATCACTGTGAAAATACCAACCTAGAGAAGCAGGCTTGAAACTCCACCATCTCATTCTCTGGGGACTCCCCCCCCCCAACCTTCCTGTGCTTCTACTACCACTATGAGGTAAAAACCATGTGTAGGATCAGAAAGTAGGCTGGAGCCAGGGCTCTAACACTCCAGAGCAAGAGGAAAAGGCAGAGGATGGTGGGAAAGAGATCAGACATAGATGCCCTAACCTTCCTTCTAAACGTTTAGCCCAGAGAAGAAGTTTATTTAATACATTGAGGAGACTAGCAAGAAGGGACATACTTTGTCCAAGTCAGTGTTTGGGAACTGGGAGGGAATTCATTCAGCATGTGTGCACACACCCCATCTTAGGAAGGTCACAGCAATCTCGGGCTGGCAGCAGTGAGAGAAGGGGTCATGGCTTGTTTTCTAGTGCTAGTAGCATAGAACGACCTCTGTGGCCAGGTGGAGGCTCTGAGAAGCCCAAGTGAGAGGCAGGGGAGGAAGTGGGGATGAGTAGCCATGTGATGCCAAAGCAGAAGCTGTTAGGTACACAGACCTGAGAAGGGTATCATGGTGACCCAGGTTGTCACTCTGAGAGATGACAGGGGACTGATGGGACATGCTGGTGATGTGGACAAGGTAGAATGAATCAGACACAAGGTATTCCCTCGGGAGGTAGCCCGTTGTCACCAGCAAGGGAAGCTGCCCAGAGCCCCAGCGAGTAGGAAAAGGCAAGGCTACATTACATGGCAGGGTCCTCACTCTCTCCCTGAGGACAGAGTAAGTGTCCAGACTCCTCCTCTAAGAAGAGCAAGGAATATGGACATGTCTCTGGAAGATGAAGCATTTTACCTAAAGGAGATCAGATTAACTAAAGCGACCATCTAAAGCATGCTGAGAGGTGGAGATGACCAGCTTGTCATCCAAGGTGTAGGTCTCTTCCCTTCCCTAAGCTCTCATGGGAACCAGATTTCTACAGAAAAAAATCAAATAATATAAAAATAAAGAAGAGACATGAATTTGGCACAGGGCATGGCGTGTGGGGCTGCTGGGATGTTGCTACAGAAGTGCATGTGACATGTGCATTATTCTGTTCAGATGCTGATTCTTGAGTATAGGACTGTCTGACCCACACAGAGGGGTGCTGTGCTTGGAGATCAGCAGCTAGGCACATTTCCACCTTCAGCAGATGTTGGGAGCAGAGGGAGAGGACGTGTGGCTGAAACCTGTGTGGTCCATTCCCAAGGGAACAGTGGTTGGTGGAAGTGCTCCTGCATACATATTTAGCTTCTGAGTGCTTTCAGCTTTTTCAAGGAGCCAAATATTCATTACTTTAGTTCAAGCTAACATACAGATGGTGCCTGCAATCTTGAGAGCTTGGTCCCAGTAGGCAAGTGGAAGACTAGCTTAGTCTTCCTCACAGAGTCCCTTGGGAAACCCAGGCTCACCTCTGCCATGCCTTGTACCCACTAGCTAGCCCTGTAAATCCCTGGGGAATTTGGCCCAGCTGAATTTGCTTTACCTTGTGTGATTTGCCCTAGCCCCTGTGATGAACAGTGCTGACCTTAATGGCTTAAACAATCCAAACTTGATAGCAGATAGTTCCAGAGCTCAGAATTTCCAAACAGGTTTCCCTGAGTTGATTGAAGGTGTTGGCAGAGTTGACACCTTCGAACATTCTAGAGGAAAATCTGCCTCTGTCTTTTTCAGCTTCCAGTGACTCCTAGTATCCCTTTGTGCATTGCCCTTCCTCTCCAGAACAAAATGGCAGGTCAAAGTCTCACATCACCTCACTCTGACCTTCTCTTTGTTCTCTCTCCTCCAGGATGATCACACTGGACCCGCTCAACAGCTCCAGGGTACTTGGTCAGCTGATTAGCAACCTTAATACCTGATGATAACTTAATTTCTTTTTGCCCTGTGAGATATCATATATAGGGGTTCAGGGATCAGGATGGAGAGGGGGCACAACAGTACCATCTAGCCAGCAGCTGTCTTGGAGAGGATTATTGGACGAAATGGGTAATTAATCAGTTGTGTTGCAAACAAAACTACTCAATATCTTACAGGAGAGAAGAATATTTCAGGGTACCAGCATTCAAGAGATGAAGAGCAACACACATACTCAGCACGCATTTAGTATGAATTTCCTGAACAGCATTTTAAAAAGTATGTGACACAATTAGGGATGAAGCTGACATTGAGAATGGCAGCAGTCTTGATTGCATGTGGAAATCTAGGATTTATCCCACCCACTTGACCTATTGTACTTAACCTTTCTGTGCTGGTTTTCCAAATGCTTCCTCATACATTAATTCATTCATTTCTTATAACAATCTTTTGAGGTAAGCAGAGCAATTATTGTACTCAGTTGCAAATATGTCACTTCATAGTCCCATGTGCATATTGTCCATATTGTCAAAGAGCTTTTGACTAAATCATTATAATTATTTTCTAATCCCTTCCTTCCTTCCTTTCTTCCTCCTTCCTTCCTTGCTTCCTCCCTCCCTTTCTTCCTTCTTTCCTTCTTTCCTTCCTTCCTTCCTTCTCTCCTTTACTTCCTGATTTCCTTGATTATCATCATTCATTCTTTTCCTTTAAAGTCTACTTTTTCATCAAATTATAAACAAGGAGAAGATATCTTCACGACCTCCCATAATTCTTGGAAAGCAATTTCAACATACACTAGTGGGAACTCAATTCATGCTCATTGCATGAATGTTTTACAATTACTAATGAAATAGCAGCAAAGTTTTAACATATAGATCTAAGCATACTACATAATAACTATTAGTAGTCTTAAGTGAAATCCAATGAAAATAGAAAGAATATGATTAATGACTAAAGCATCAATTAGATGGAACTAAAAAATAAAAGAGATGAAAATGCATGAAAACACTTGCCTCATCTCAGCAGACACCAATAAAGCAGAAAACATTTGGCATGCCCAACTGAGAGTAAAATAATAAAACAGTGAAACAATGTTAAAATTAAGAGATAAAAATTCTATAAAAATGGAGACAGTTTTAAATAATAATCTGATAATAACAGGTATTCGTTTACATGATGAACAGATATCACAAAAATATTATTTTTCTAGAAAAATAAATGATACCATGATTTCATCAAGAAAAGGAAACCTCAACTGTAGCAATAATCAATGAGAAATTATCAAACTTGTTAGACACTAGGTCTTAAAAGTGACACCAGCTTTTGATGATGAATTCTATAAAAGCTTTATGTAATATGTAATATGTATATAGAAACTATAAATATTATTTAATAGCACTTCACAAACTAATGCTCAGAGAATATATAAAAATATCAGTTAAAAATTGTAATATTCATGAAAACATACCCCATATAAACCATAAATAGTATAAATTATATTTATAAAACATGAATTAAATATAAGAAACATTATGTATTATAGATTCCAAAAGACGAAAATATGTGGGTACCCTTCTAACTCCATATATGATGCTACTATATTTTTGACAACAAAAACAGCATGAATATCACAGATATAGTTCTTCATAAAGACAATAATCTGTAGAACAAAATACCTATTATGAACTGATGCAAATTCAACAATGAGCTAAATAAATCATGACCAAATGGCAAATCTCAGAAATGCAAAGATGGTCTAGCATCAATTAATGCATTCGATAAATCATTGCATTAAGCAAAAGTGGAAATCAAATGAACATTTCTATAATGTAAAAACAATAATTGTAATAAATAATAATAACTCTTATTGGATGCTTTGCACCAGACACAATTTTAAGCTCTTTAGCATTCACAAGCTCAATTAATCTTTAAAATCATCTAGTGTAGTAAATTCTATTATTTCTATCTCTTTTCAATGTAAAATAGAAGCACAGGAAAGTTCAGGAAAGATGCACCAATTTTGACTCCATGTTGTTCACTGAATCAGAGCATTAAGATACCTCTGTAAGAGGGACATTTGTGATCTGAGTGACAAGCTAGCTAATGAAGATAAGAGGATTGCATAATCTGGAGTTTATAAGAAGTCACAATTGGAGACAAAGGACTTCCAGAAATATGCAGTCCATATCATCCTTAATGCTGGACTAATCAAATAGTCCCCACTAAAACTTATAAAACAACAACAACAACAACAAAAAACAGGGAAACTGACAGTCACGGATGCTGTTTAGCACTGTATTAGTGATTCCAGTTAATGTAATAGAAGTAAGGCATATGACATGCAAAAGACATGCAGAGACAAAAGGGTCATATTTTAGAGATACTATGTCTACCTGGAAATTTTAATAAAAGAATAGAAAGAACTAGTAATGAGAATAATGCAAATTGTAAGACTTCAGGTATAAAATCCTGGTTTTTTTAAAGCAAGAATACTCATCACAAAATATGATAGAAATAAAAGATATTCATAAAAGTAATAGAGCCATAATATAGCTATGAATAATACAAACCAGAAATAGAAATCCCAATGTGAACAAAATAATAATAAAATAAAATTCTCATTTAATGCCTAATTAAATGAATAGTAGAGATGCATAGCAGATAGAAAAATCAATATCATAAAGATACAAATTTTCCAAAGTGCACTAAATATAATTTCTTAAATACACTAAATATAATTTAAATCAAAATTGTGGAGCAATATTTAAGAGCACTTGATAAAATGAGTTTAAGAAAACATTCAAAGGTAGTCAAGGATGTTTAGTGTAATGGAACCTTAACTAATAAATCACAAGATATGCTGCAACTTATAATAGCTAAATTTTTGTAGTATTCTCAAAGTACTAGAGATCCATATTAATGGAAGAGGAAATGCAAAAAGAAACCTATGTGCATATGATAATTTGTGATAAAATTTACATTGTAAATAAATAGGGAAGAAGATGCACTTAACATTTTAATATAATTTAATTTTTAATAATAACAATGCACTTAATTTTTTTCCCATAGAGGGAAAATGCAAGATAACTCTCTATTTCATAGCAGAGAAGAAATTTTTTGTTGTAGCAGAGTGATTGATATATATATATATATAAATATATATATATTTGAAACTATACAAATAGTAAAATAAAATTCTGGACAGCATTTAAATAATCTTGACATGCATATAGCTAGAAACCTTAGCAAAATATTATATTAAAACAAAAACATAACACATTTCTGGGTTTTAAAAGATTTCATAAACAAAGAGCAAGTGTCATTTTTGAATAAAAGCTATTCTTAAGAGAGAACTTAACACTCATAAATGCACTAAGAAAGAAAGAAATATAACAAATAAACTACATAACTTCATGCCTTGAGTAATTAGGAAAAAAAAGAAAGAAAGAATGATGAAATTAAGAGCTTGGTTCTTTTGAAAGTTAAAATTAATGCACCTATAATAGGATTATCCAAGAAAATGAAAAAGAGAAGATGCAAATAAATACATTATAAATGAAAGAGGAGACATTACAACTAATACCAAAGAAATAAACAGGATCATTTAAGTAAACTTAGAGCAATTATTTGCTAAGAAATCAGATAAGTGAAAATTTCTTGTAATTATATATGCTACAAGATTGAACCATTAAGTCATAAAAAAATAGAAAATTAGAACAGACAAATAAAAATTATGGAGAAGAAAGGAATAATCAAAAACCTACTAAAGGCTTCCCATCTCTTTTAAGAAGAAGGAAAGCCAATCTCTAATCTCTTCCAAAAAGCTTAAAATGAGGAACACTTTCAAATTCATTTTACTATCATTCTAAAACTGAGTAAGAACATGATATGAGAATAAAACCATAAGTCAGTACCTTTGATGAATCTATATGAGAAAATCCTCAATAATATTCTAGTAAACACAATCCAACAACAGATAGAAAGGATCATATACCATGACAATAGGGCTGATCCCCCCAGGGATTAACCATGATGGTTCAAGACAAACATATTAATAAACATACTACACATTAATAGAATCACGATAAACTCATATGGTTCTTCCAATGGAGGAAGACAAAATGACTTGACAAAATTTAACACCTCTTTATACTAAAAGTGCTTAGCAAATTAACTTTGAGCAAAATATTTCAGTATAGAAAAGACATATGACAAACCCATGGTTATCATCACATTCAATAATAAAAGCTGAAAGATTTTTCTCTAGAATCAGCTGCACTCCTATTCAACAGAACACTGAAAGCCCAAGCCAAACGAAGTAGGTAAGAAAAAGAAAAAAAAGGAATCCAAATTGTAAACATCTTTTTTGTAGATGGCATGAATCTTATTTGTAAAAAAGTCCTATGGATTTCATAAAAAAAATACAAACAAATAAACAAAAAAAGCAGACTAGCAAACAGTTACATTTATTAAGATTAAAAGACATAAAATTAATACATAAAAATCAGTTGCATTTTTACCCACTAATTATGACATATTTGAAAGACAACTTTTAAAAACCCTATAACAACTTTTAAAAACCCCCATCAGGGGGCAGGGAAGCAAAGAAAAAATAGCATCAAAAACAATTAAATACATAGAAGTAAGTTTAACCAAGGAGGTAAAAAAAGCATATTCACTGAAATCTATGAAATATTGAAAAAAAGAAATTGAAGATGATGCAAGTAAATGGATATTACATCATCATAGATTCAAGGAACTAATGTTGCTAAAAAAAAGACAGTTTTTGCTGCATCTATCAATTCAGTGTAATCACTATCAAAAATCAATGGTATTTTTCACAAAAACAGAACAAATTATCCTAAAATTCATATAGAAACAGAAAATATCACCAATATTCAAAGTAATCTTTAAAATGAAGACCAAAGCCAGATTTCAAACTATATTACAAAGCAACAGTAATCAAAACAGCATGCTACTTATGTGGAAAATAAATGAAATGTTCATATAATAAAAAACACATAGGTCAGTTTAACAAAAATAGAGCCAAATATGGCTAACAAATATTTGACAAGAGTCAAAAAGAGTTAAAAAACAAACTACTCAACAAATGGAGTTGCAAAATCATGTAAACAAATATTTGTTTATGATGAAATTCTTGCATATTCACACATATTAATTTGAAATGAATTTAATATCTCAATGCAAGACTTGAAACGGTATAATTTCCACAAGAAAACATAGGGGAAATGCCATTGGCATTGGTTTTTCACATTAAATTTCTTAACACAGCACCAAATGTATGGACAACAAAGGCAAGAACAAACAGATAACAAAAGAACAAAAATTGAAAAAAGAAAAAGAAAAAAAAAAGCAGGGTTACAGCAATCAAACAAACAAAAATATCCACAAAAAATATAAATATAAACAGAAATTACAAGCAAAATTTTAGAAATAGAATTGTCGTACAACCAGTGTGAAGAAGTGGTTGAAATAGACAAGGCTGGTTGATTTGACTCAGCATACTGGTAGGGTTAGGATTCCTGCAATTTGAGAGTGATGACAGGACCCTAATTGTCTTAAAGAGTCAGAATGACCAGACAGGTGTGATCATGTTGGCCTTCAAACAATGATGGCAGAGCTTATGAAGAGAAAGAGAAGAAGCAAAGGTATTTTTTTCCTTTTTTTTTGAGACTAGGTTTCACTATTTTTGCTTGTGGAACCGAAGGCTCTCGTTGCCTGGGGTACCACATACTCAAGCAATCCCCAGCCTCAGCTTCCCAGGTAGCTGGGATTACAGGTGCGCGCCACCACAACCAGCTATTTTTTTGGAACTAGGTCTCACTACAGGCCCCAGGTGGGACTCGAACTGCGATCCCTAGCCCCAGCCACTTTATAGGCTGAAGCTCACAGGTAAGAGACACCGTGCCCAGTCTAGAAGCAAAGGTAAAACAAGAGCATAAGACATTGAAAATTAGACTCATGCATAGAAGTTCATAGAAGTGAAACTAGCAGACTTTGGAAGCATTCAGCACCTGGATGAAGAACCTATAATGGGGAACACACCAGAGACTGCACAGAAGAAAGAAAACCACACATAGTAAAAAAAACATAAAATGTTTTTTCAGGATGTTTATCTCTAATATTATTAACATGCAAAACCAAGAATGCTAAAAGGGTAATGATGATTGGCAGAAAAGTTAACAATAAAAATATAAATAATAATACAGATGTGAGACCAAGGATAAAACTGCCACAAGAATGATATTCCCTAGATGGCATGTGAGCTCCTTCTGAGACTAGTCCACAAACATCAAGCTTGCCCTCTTGACTGAGAAGATGACTCTGGAGAGATGGTTGCTATCCATGAGTGGTAGATGTGGGGTTTGAAGCCAATTGTGACAGGCTGATGGTTTATGTTCACAAATACTAGGACATGCTCCTCCTATCAATTACAACCTCAGAAAGAAGTTGTAAATGATGGGAAAAAATCTTGGCATTTTATTTCCAATAATAATAATAATAATAGTAATAAAACATTTTTTTAAGGAATTGGGCCAGCACTTAATCAGTATATGCTACCTGCTATCAAGCTCATTTTTACAATGGTATTATCTATTTGACAACCAGGGATAAATATGATGTTCTTTGAAAATGAGGCCACAATCCAATAAAATAAAAATGTCTGAGGCAAGGGATGTTTTAATTTAATTTTAGTCTCAGAAAACAGTATGCCCAAAAGTGACTTTTGCAAGTCATGTACAGTATTTCAATCTGTCATTTTGTATTGACCTTCACGGGCCTGGAATATATTGTGCTGAACCCGTGAAGCTTATGAGAATGATATTAAAGTTGGTAATATTTTTTAAATCTTATTTTATATCCACTCTGATTTTTATTTCACTGTGTATAAGTCTCAGACGAAATGATATTACAGTGTATGCTTAGGTACCTACTGATTTTCTTACTAATTAGAATCTATAGAGCCTAGTTCGATAAATCACTGTAAAGACAGAATGTTTACTCAAATAACATGCAGAGAACAATATTCAGAAGGATATTTCCCTCAGTAGTCTGACACTCAGTAGATTTTATTTTAAGGTTTCATGAAACCTTGTTTAAGGCCTACCACTCAGTTTATTAGAATTTGCATATGTAAGTAGAATTTGGGATAACATGCTATAATTAAATCTTATATAGTTACATAGTTTAGTAGAACTTTTTTTTTTCCATTTTAATTTTCAAACCCAATAATCTCATAATAGAAACAAATATTTAATAGTTAGAACTTTTTGCTTTTTGACCAATGGAGAATTTGATTTGGCTTCATGCATCCTACTTGTTTCATTTGATCATCTGCTGTTCTCCACTGACACTGGAACCATCAATTGCTAAAATAAGAAACAACAAGTTACTTTGGAAATAATATTTAAATAATATAATTGTTGATATGATCTTAAGAAAGCAGTAGGCATGTGCTATGCATCATTAGTATCTTTCTAGAAAGGTGAAAAATCATAAATTATAGAATTTTAATTGTTAAATATTTTTTCAAAAACTGCAATGTGCTTTCTAATAATAAAATAATCAAACTCTTTCTGAAATATAGTGTTACTTTTCTTTTTTATAGGTTATCCTAACTATGCTATCATTAATGGTGACAAACAAAAAAGCCATCGGGCATCTTGTAAAATTTGAAGGGAAAATGTTCTAGACTACACTAGGTTTCTGGTGAAAATCAGATTACTGTGTGGAAAAAATAAGAATGGTCTTGAACTACATCTTCCACACCTTTTTATAGTAGCCTTTGGAAAATGTGCTTCACCTACCTGAGACTCAGCCAGTCCAGAGAAAGTCAAGTATACAGTAAATAGGAGACACCACATGGGGACAGTGAAAGTATCTCTAAAAAATTGTGGAGAAATCCAGAATGATAGTCATGCCCTGGAAGAATATGGGGAAGTTGACCAGAAGGTTCTGGAGAGAAAATTCAGAGAAAGTATTCATAAAATTACTGAAATAGCAAACCATCTTGAGAGTTCAGAGACTGAGAGAGAATTTAGTGATGACTTAGTCATAACTACCTACAAAGCCAAGTAAAAGAGAAAAAAAGAAAAAAAAAACTGCGAACAATTATTATTAATACCACAGATATTGTGCAAAAGAACTGCAGCACAAGCCTTCACAAATTTGATTGGTGATAATACATACTGAAATTTAAAAATTAAAATATATTTAGAAAATATTTGGGTATAGTTGTTGGCAGGGAGATTAAGAGAAACAAGTCTTTATTTTCTTTAACATAAAGTGAATAGTTTATTCTCCCAACTAAAGTAGTATTAAGAAGAGGAGGAAGAGGAAGAAATTAAGAAATTGTAGTAACAACATGCCACGTATAGATGGGGAAGTGAATTTTGAAGGAAGATAGTAGAAATGGTGAAAATAGTTGTCTTTAGGGAAAAAGAAATGTGACGAAAGGTAGAATCAGGAGAGTCTTCTTAATATTATGAAATTAAATATCTGAAACTGTGGATGTTATCACTGTATGGTAAAGAATCTGCATTATATACATATAAATTTTATTTAGAAAAGTAGGAAGACCAAAGTCTTTTCTGTGGTAAATCATCAAATTTCAAGTCATTTTAAGTTTTCAATAAGCTGTTCTCACATTTTATCAAGAACAAAACATGTGTGCTCTATCTGACACTGTAACTTCCCTTCATAGTCATATAAAATATAAAACTTTAAGTACGATGTGTGTTTAAATTGCATTAGTTTTGACAGTGGAAAAAAGTATCTGAACTAGGTCCTTCAACTTGGTTTTGCTAGCAATAAAACCATAGTCACATATTTATATGTATGTATAAATAAACATTTTTGGATTTTAGGACTTGGAAACCATTCTATAAGGTCTATTTAGTGAAGATCATTTAATATGAAAAAGTCCATATCTTATTACACTTTGTATAATGAATACACATATATACAAATTTTATCTAATAAACATATGAATATATGTGAAATATTTCATATATGAAGCATATTCACATGTTCATTATATTTTTATATAATGAACATATGAATATAATATATGAAATACATTTTATATTCATATGTACATTATATAAAATGAATATAATATATGAAATACATTTTATATATAATATTGTTGTACAATGGTATATGCCAATAAATATTCAACTGCATTTATTCAATTCAGAAACCGGATTGGGAGTGTTATTTCCTCCTCACCTTGGGGAGATTTAGAGATGAAGTACTGACATAAGGTTTCTGCTTCATGAATCTACACATCCGGAAAGCATGGGATTCTAAAATTCTCCGAAAAGTTTTAAAATTTCTTCCTATTTGTGTCTTTCTTCACCAAGTCATGTTCTCAAATTAAGATATCCATATTGCTTTAGACATTATCCTAAAGAAATTAAATATTACAGGTAAAACTGGGCCTATGTTTATCTCTCTAGACCGCTATCTAATTGGGAATACTATGTAAAAACCAGGACTACTCGCTAAACTTAAATTTCAAAAAAAATGAGACAAGTGTGGTCAATGCTAGAATTTACAGAGCTTAGTGTTTAATACAGTGGTATCCACTTATATTCTTTCCTGCTATATGCTTGAAATACTAATGTAAAGCTAATTTTAAATATGATGAAGAAAGCTTGTTGGCAGTCAGAACACAAAGGGGATGTTATCTTGACGCGAACATATCAATAAGTGCCCGAGATCCATATAAAGAAAACATACTAAATTATTGGGACTTAGAAAGGAAGTTAGAAACAGAAAGACATGTCATGTTTTGTTATGGGTAGAAAAACTCACAGTGTAAAGGAGCCTGTGTGCCCCTGTGATAAGAAATAAACAGAGTGAAATTTCCTAAGAACCTCAGTATACATTTTGTGAACTAGAAAGCGTCGTTGTTCATAATCTTAAGGATAAATAAATGTGCAAGAATTACCAGGTAAATCTGAGAATGATGCATAATGAAGGGATAAACTGAATCAGGCACTAAAATATATTATAAACTAAAAAGCTCAATTATTCTTAAAGGTGAAAATTTCCTTTAATTTACTTTGAAAGGCATTATAGTTAGAGAAGAGAAAAGGAAGGAAATAGATAACTTCACATTTATGAAGACTATTTTCCAACGTATTCTTAATATAGCTAACTTGGAACTTAGAATTTGATTTCCTGTGGAAATAATATCCAAATGGGGATACTTAGCATATTACGAGTATGTTCGGTATTCTTGGAAATCTATAGCTCATTTCTTTTCTATTGGAAGTATTTGTCTGTGTCTATTTGTACATGCAACTGTACCCAAATCACATTTTGTGTATTAAAAAATAATAGTATAATTATTTGGAACATTAGGGGTGTTTCTTTCCTCTACTTCTTTCTAAAGACATAAAGGAGATTTTATAAAGGATACAGATGTATGTCCAGAAGTTTTAATCACAATTAATCCTGCATGAAATTCAGTCTCTGGTGTTGTATTATTTTCTCATTGTCATCAACATTTTTTGCATGAACTGCATTTATGCATAGTCTAGGATTTGGGAGAAGAGGTGTACAAATTAAATCTCATTGTTATGAACAATATGCTGCAAGGTAAAATGCCCCCCCGAAAGACTTTTGCAGAAAAGTCATTTCAATGTGAATCTATTAAAATAAAGAGCTTTAGGAGAATAAACTTTTAAAAACATTATCTTAAAACACACAGCATTTTGAAATTGGCTCATATGGACAATTTCTTTCTTAGAAAAATCACTGCATATGTATGACTTTATTATTTCAAAAGAAAGGTTTTTTTTTTTTTTTTTTTTGTAACTGTCCTTTTCTAAAATGTGGGAGGACAATTTCCTTCCAAAGTATTTTTCCCACAGTGTCTGTGGTGGTACCTGAATTATTAATTGGGTTAATCAGTACATTCCCTACGAAGACAGAGTGGAAAGCCTGATTCACTCCAGGTCCAAAATTTCACACAATGATAATTAGCAATTTTTATTTTAGAAATAGAAACAACGGAACAGTCAGTCAACGTCTAGCTGCTTTATAAAAGATAGAAGATGCAAATCACTCCCCTCCCAGAAGAGCAGATTTCATTACTATTTTGTAATGAAAAGACACCGGTTTGCCTTGTAGTTTCACTACCTGTATAGGTTATAGTTTCTAACTAAACCAAAACTCCCTCCTCCCCGAGAAACCCACCACAGGTAACATTTTGACACGTGTAATTAGGTCACCTGCCTCAAATCCTTTGCTGAATTTTTAGTTAAATTCTTCAGGGAAATGTCCTGACGGTTTCTTTTTTAATCAAAGGTACTTTGCTAAATTGCTTTTCAAAACAGACCACGGAATAGTAGCCAAGTCTGGTTCTGGCTTGTCGCAATTTGAATATTAGCAGTCTTGGTTTTACAGTCCCTTCATTTGGAGCGAGGCGCTGGGACGCCCACAATTCAGTCGTCCTTTTCCCCTTCTTCCCTGGCCCTGGCCCCCGGAATGTTCGCGTGGTGTCACCGGGAATGGGCTCCGAGCAGAGTTATATGGCATCATTTGGAGAAACATTGCGTTAATAACCAGAGTTCAAGGGCAAAGGATATAAACGGAGCAAATTACAAGTCTGAACAGATATATAGCTTTTGCTAAGAGGGACAAGGGCTGCTACTTTATTTACTGGGCACTGGTGCTCCCGTGGAAGGTGCTGAAATGCACGAAGGCATTTTTAAACGACCACAGAAAACAACACCAATCGTCAGACTAAAATGCAAGCCGGCCCCAGGATCAACGACTCCGGGTTTCCTAATGAGAGAATACGATTTGCTATAAAGTACCTTAAGTTTCCAGGGTGATTTCACAGATGATCATATCATTTTATCTGCCGCCATGGAGGGAACGCAGAAACTTGCTGGAAACCTTAATTCGATAGATCATTTCAAATGTGGTTTAGCCCAGTTTGGTGGAGTGTTTTTCGCTACGTTTACCGTAACCATTTCAACCAGGAAACATCACTCTAGTTCCAGACGAACACCATACGACACTATCAGAAATGTTCTGTTGTATGTTTATATGTTGACTTCAGAGCTACTCAATAATAACATAATGAAGTACCAAATGTGCAAAAGAGATGATCAGCAATTTCCAGAAAGGACTACTTCATTAAAAAAAAAAAAAATCAAAAAGAATAATTTTCACCTACTATATTATCAAAGTGTAATTGAGAATATTGATAGAAGTAATTTGTTAATATAGCAGGTGGAAATTATTTCTTTGATTTTTTTTAAATACATAATCCAACATTTTCCTATGGAAGGGAATGAGACAACCTTTTCTTTCCTTTTTTTTTTTTAAGTAGCTTGTGAAGCTTTGTAAAAACAATCCAAATGTTCATAAAGCACAGCGTATGCACTTCTTTGCAAAAAGAAAAGAAAACTTATTTGAAAGCAGTCATCTAAAACATGGAAATTTTGCCTAAAGATGTTCCTTACTCTATTATTTACTTTACCAAAACCTCAATTCAACCTAAATATCCAAAAATGGGAAAATAAACCAAATAAATATGCAATTAATTAAATAATGTTATTTAAAAAACTTGATTGCTATGACTATTCTCTATTAATATTTTAAAAAATTGACATGTATGCAAGAGGCCAAAGATTCAAAAAGTGCTTTTATAAAAGCTACATAGAAAACAACTTGAGAAACAAATATGCAGGGGCTTAATTCGTAGGTGCAAGCCTGTGTTAACCCCATGTTACTGTTTTGTTTCTTTTCAATATTTTCTGTTTTCTAAATTTGTTATGCCATTAAAAATAAGGTATTTAAAAATAAATACCTTAAAAAATAAATACCTTATTTAAAAAAAATAAACCTTATTAAAAATAAGGTATTTAAAAAGGAAGACAGCTAGATAGGTTCTTTTTACTCCCATTCATTCTTCTAGCAGAGTGAGATAAGAGGTGTCTGTGACATGTTTCAATCTCACTTCTGTTTTAAGCAAGACTCATTTTCTTTGTGATGGTTATAGCAGCGCAGGTGGTGGCTAGACAATTAGGCTGAATAATATTTTCCTCGTATGAAAAATAAAATCCCACTGTTTCTCTAGACTCTTTTGCTGTCAGAGGTAAATGAATCAGCACACTTGCGCAACGGACCTATTCCTTGATGGGAGATATATTGCCTGTATCCAGGCAGGCAGCTTGAGGAAAAAAAGGAAGAAATAGTCACAGAGAATTGCCCCGTCTGCCCTTCAGTTACCAGTGCAGACCTGGGTGATACAAGGTGCCTGCAGCTCCATCTCTGCGAGGTGGATCCCGACATATTTTATTGTAGTCTCCATTTGTCTGCTCCATTCCTACTCTCCACTGAGTGTTAATAAAGGATACCCTTTAAATCGAATTGCCAAAAACCATGCCTTGTCACCTTTGTGCAGAAGTAAACAAGCAGATTCAAATGCACATGGCTTTTAAACCCTTCAAAGCTGAATCCATGGTGAAAAAGTCACACTCTCTATTGTGCAAAATATCTATTTAGAGCACATTTATTTATCTTATACTGTTTTAACGAGGGATTTTTTTCAGCATGTACTTTCTGTCTTATCTGTTTCTGCTGTCTGTGGCATCTAAATGGCACCCCACTCCCCCTCCCCCTAGCATTTTTCAAAAAATCTCTTTGCAGTGATTTTAATATTTCTTGAGATCGGGGACATAACTGTTCAGCTCTGACTTCATATTGCTTCTCATATGGATGGGGGGTGTAGGGCATCCTTCGCCTGCATGACAAATAGGAGTTCTAAGCTGTTTGCAATTTGGGCTGGGGAGGCTGCAAGATGAGATTGTTTTGCAGAGAACAGGATTGCATTTGTGAAGCCTCAGTCCGAGTTGCGAGTTGCGCAGGGTTCTGAGCCCAGCACTCTGCCGCTGCGCCTTTTCCTTTCTCCCACAGATCTAAGAGACACTAATCCTCAAAACCCAAACACTCCAAGCCCGGCCCTTTTGTGTGGGCATCTTGGTCTCTGCACGAGGTGCCTGGCGGAGGGCTTTCGGCTGGCTGGGGGGGCCCCTCGGCTCAGCCCCAGGCGGCGGCGGACAGGCCATCCATCATCCACCTTCCCCGCGCCCAGCGCCCAGAGCGCTGCCCGTCGGGTGCCAGGTGGGGCCGCACCTGCTGGACCTCGGTGGTTGCTGCCCCCCTGCACTCTGAGCGCGCCTGGCTCCGGGCTCGCGGCGCCTCGGCCCACTGTGTGCTCTGCAAAAGCCAGAGCCGCCAGGTATGCTGGAGAGACAGAGAGCAGAGGGTGGTGACGGCAGCCCCGGGTGGGGGGAGAAGATCTCCGGAAATGCACACTCCTGCTCATGATTGGCTGGCTACCCAGATGTGGATACCTGCATAGACTCAGTCTCCAAAAGTCACAGCAGCATGATGCTTCCCTAAGGGCAGAGTGAAGGATGAGATGCTTGAGGGAGAGAAGGCAGCGCCTGTGGTCCGTTTCTCTGAGTGTGAACCATGGTGCAGTTTAGAGGCTGAGTGTGAACTCGGTTCGACGTGGCTCCAGAGCTGTCAGGTGGTGTTCTCCCCCAACTAAGGCCCAGGCATTCGGGGTGCTCATCACTAGTGCCTGAAGATGCAGACGTGGCCCCAACCCACACCAGACTAGGTTTCAAGGGGCAGCAAACAAGAGTGTAGCAATTGCACAATGAAGAAAGAAAGACGAAATGAGTGTGATCTCGGGTCACCTGGAAACCAACATCTCCCAGACAGGCCAAGGCCCCCAACCCTTACAAGGTGCTGAGTCCCTTGCGGGTTCCCCCTGGTGCCACGGACATGAGTCCCACTGACATGCTAGGGATTTTGTCTAACAGGACTGCAGCTTCCTGGAGTGCACAGGATCCAGCGCATCTGCTCTACCATGTCATTTGAGAACAACTGAGGATAAACCGAGGCCCACCTCATCTCCCCCTTCTGCCTCCCACGAGTGCATCCACATAGATGTCAATTAGATCCGGGCAGAGTCTTGGGAAAAAAATAAAAAAACACAGCCCTGCTGGTGACTTTGAGGCATCAAGCATTTCTCAGAAAAACATATTTCTTTAAAAATATAATAATAATAACAGCAACCACAGCAGCAAACATTCCCCTCCACCCTCCACCCCCTTCTGGCTTCTGAATCATAAATCATGAAAAGGAGAGCGAGCGGTGACTCCAGTTTCCCTGCCTTTAACAACTGGAATTGATAATGTCAAATAGGAAGAGAAACAAACATGTCTGCTGTGGGGGGTGGTGTTCTGGGGGCTCCAGGGTCCTCTTCTGAGAGACCGGAGAGCGAGGGGGCCCTCGTGGGAATCAGGGGTGCCCCAACCTGTCTTCTCATGAGTCATGGCTCTCACCTGTTTGCGTTCCCTTTTCTTCTTTTATTTATTTATTTTTTTTTTGCATTGCATTGGCATAATGGGGTAACCTTGTGTAAGTTGGGTTATCCACCATGGGAAAGGTGTCTACGCCATTAAGGTCAGTGCTAAAAGACAATGCCTAGAGCATGGACTGATTCTCTTGGTGCAGGATCGAGATCAAGACCTAAGAACTTTGGAAAATTGTCTAGTTGTTGGGTGCACAGTGCCCCCTCCCCAGCTGTGCATGCTCAGTCTGTTGCTTCATGAGATGCAATTGAGTCCCTTCTATCCCCCTTCCCTGCTCCCCTGCAACACTCAGCTTCCACATGGAGCAACCAGCTCTCTCCCTTTCTCTCTTTTTGCCTCTCATCCATCACTCTCTCCTATTAGCATTCTGGTCTATTTCTGCTAAGTGCTAAAGACTTATCACTCCTCGTTTTAATACCTTGAGAGCCATTAATGCTTTCAGCTATGGAAGCATTTATGTCCGCACGATTATCTAAAACAATGGCTTGGGGAAGGGACCGGGACAAGTGCTAGACAAGCTGCAGAACTGGGAACTTCAAACCTTTTGCTCCGCATGGGGAGAAGTTCCTCCTTCAGCTGGTGGCGGGGGTTCTCCTGTGTCTACCTGGCCAGCTGCACCTCTGCCTGAACAGAACATTCTTGCGGGTCCCGGAGTGGAACTGGACTTTCTCTTCCCCTGGGTGTTTCACGCTCTCTGTGGCCAACCAAGCCGCATTTCTGGATTATGTTGTATACTTCTCTTTGCGAGATAGAGGATCTGTGCCTTGATTCGACACCCTGACCTTTCCCGGGTGCTGATCATTGATCTTGATGGGGGCTGGAGAGAAAGCTCTTGACTCTGAAAAGTCTGAGCTGGCAGCACCACAGGGAAATTCAATTTCTGCGACCACACGGCCACGGCGGCCAGGCTCCTCCTCAATTAGGATTTCTCTCGTTATTATTTTGCTTTTATTAAGCAAGCTGCCGTTTCTGCTTCCCAGCTCTAGCTTTTAGTTACAGGAATCAATTTCTCAGGGTAACTGGCCGTAATTGTTGGCTTGGATATTGAGCTTTCATGCGGCTTATCCAGCGTGTTCCCGTGAAGACTCTTCTCCATACCTCGCAGACAGATGGGTAATAATACCATACATTAATACCTCCACATTGGTTTATGTGTGTTTGACCACAGTGCAAGCATAATTATTTTTGCCCAGTAAAAGCTATTAGAGATCTATTTGGTAGGTTTTACGATCAATAGCTCCTGTGATATTTGTGTAGCAGCCACAGGATAATCAATTGAAGGTCATATAAAGTAAATTACCATCCCCCTATAATGATTCTTTTTTCTAGATGAGAATCAGGTTTTATTATTTCATCAGGAGCTGCGCAACAGCGCATGCTCAGTGTGTCTGAGAAAGAGAGATATAAAAGTTGTGCGTGTGTTTTGAACATGATATTAATATCCATTACCGGAATTTATGTTATTGGATTATTGAAGGAGTGGATTCACCCTGGAATTTCTTCAAAACCCTTTCTTATGGACTCAGTGACACAGTTAATAACAGTCGGGGACAAATAGACATCTTTTGCTGCATGGTGGAGTGAGTCACTTTGCAAAAGTCAATCTTTGTAGCTGTCTCTTTAAAGCAAATTTAGAGTTGGTTAAATGTGTTATATTGACAGTGTGACCGAGCTTCTCTCTTCAAACCCTTTCAGAGAGTGACCGATGAACTAAGCAGGAGATGGAGTTGGGACAGCTGAGTACCGGCACACAGTGGGTCTACCAGTAGCTCAAGGTGAAAGTCAGGGTGGACCCCTGGGGCCCCTTATCTCCAGGGCAACCTCTCCCTCACTCCAGATGCCTAACCTGGATTTCAGACTTGCAGGGTGAGCTGATGGCTGCTACTCTATAAAAGATTGCAATTTGCCGACCGGAGGCATGCAATCCCCCAGCTGTCTTAAAGGGACCCATTTTCAGAGTTGAGTCTTTCTTTTTGTGGGTGCAATCAGTTGTGCCCTGAAAAACTGCAGCCACAGTTGGATAACTGCGGGCGCAACAGGCCACGAGAGGCCTCTTTGCTCCCAATTTTGTACCTGCAACTAATTGCACTCGCAGAAAATGGGAGTGTGGTAGGAGCTTTTTTAAAAATTTGGGCCAGGAAATTCTCCATGGAGAGAATAGGCAAGAAGAGGGACGATGACTCACTTTCTTAAGGACAAAGGCAAATTGAGACATCCTCTCCTTCCCACAATCCATCTAGAGTGTGGAGCCAAATGCCAGGTATTGTAAGGGTCCTGGTTGACTGTGGCATTTTACGTAGGTCCAAGGAATAAGCTGTTGTGAAATGATAAGCTGCAGTGAAAATGATACTAGTGGGTTTGAGATGCCAGCTCCGGTGATAAATTTATAAAATATGTTAGAATTGATGGCCAAAACAGCTTTTTTCTTCCTTTAAAAAATTCGTTATGATTGCTGTTCCTTCTCATTTGATCTGGGGGCTATTAAGACAGACATTAAAAAAGCCATGCTTGTCTAGGGATTTTAAACCATTGGTAAATCAGGAAACAAATGTATTTGGACATAATATGTGTTTATTTATTTAGACAATTATAAACACATGTGCACAATTTATAGTTATATCTACACAATTTATATCTACACATCTTTAGACACATGTTTTATATGGATACCACATTGGATTTACCTTTTATTTTTTGATGGCACCTAAAGACAATGGCCATCTGAGTCACTGCTAAGTCCGGTGACAGACATCTTCCTGAAGGAGCTGGGTTTCAGGGTTCTTGCCTCCCTTCAGTCATGTCGTCTGTGCAATGTGCTAACCAGCATACTGCACTGGAAGCCCATTTATTTTGCATATAAACAAAAATCAAACCCATATTCTGGAAATTAGATGTGAAATACAAAAATACCTTTAGTAATTGGAGCTAATGTCTTTACAGAAATAGCTTGACATTTATTGTGTTCATATATATATATATATATATATATATGCATCCATATATGGATATAATTATATATTTTATATATATAGCCAGATATATATGTATGTATAATATATGATTATATATTATATATGATATATAATTATATAATTGTGCTATCATATATAATGTACAATTGTATCAATGTATGGATACATATATATGATACAATTATAAATGCATATATACACACTTGTATCATATATGTATGTATAGACATACATACCTATATACATATATATGCATATATATACATATATATATATGTAGTCAAAATCAACAAGGAAAAGTCTTGGTAGTTGGAACCACCCAGATGGAGAGCTGCCGCTTCATCCCCTTTTCTTTCTGCTTTATAAAGCTCTGCCCATGCCCTTTAGAGTCAAAACTCCACATTCACCTTTGGTCCCCATTTTTAGAGGGAGTGAAGAACTATAAAAAAAAAATAACAAGAGGAATCCAGGTAGTATAAGCAATGGAAGATTGATATATGTTTGGAGAATTACTTGTTCCACAAAGGAAGAAGATAAATGATGATATCAATATGAAATGACCAATGAGGAAATTGTAGGACTGTTTTTTCAACTGAGGTGAAAGTAAAAAGCCTTGGAGAAATGGACATAAAAGAGGAATTATTGTTTATGTTCAGAAAGAATCCTATTAGCCATGAAAGTTTGAAAGAAAATCATATTAAGGAACCACAAAGAGAAACTATAAAAACATTAAGCCTTGAAAATAAAATGTGCCCCATGCAAATGTAGTATTAAGCAAACAACTGTTACTGGAACTGGTTAATGATGATAATGGTGAAAAGCATGAGAATGAGTTGCTTGCCAGGTTTTTAGAGGTTATACTCTCTAGCCTCTTTTGCAAACCCCAGCTTTGGATGAGCTCAACCAACTGCTTTCTCCATACCTCTGACAACATCTCCACTGATTAGTGTGATCAGATGCTGGCAAATTGTTTACACGAATAGTTCAAATTTAAAAATAAATTTGAATCCCAAAGAACTATGATGGAAAGCTATTGGCACCTTGATGAGGGTGTGGAATGCCAAAATCCAACTGAAGAGATATGCCCCTACACCTCTGAATCATGTGCAGTAGGACAAACCAAAGTCACCTCAAATGAAGAAAATAACAATAATACAAGAGACATAAAGATCAAAGGTCTCAGAGGGGCTCTTGCTATTGCCCCAAAACTCCACTAAGCTTGTTATAACTCCAAGATGTAAATCACCCCATTCCTCTCTCTCCTGAAACTCCCAGCTCACTCTAAGTTGTTCTAGCTTCAAAATTCACCTGGGAAATGGATGTCATCCATCAAAAATCTGTCTTCTTCTACATCATGTTTAGATATTAAAACTCACCTGTATGTTCCTGTCTTATATTTCCCCTTACATTAATTTGCAATTAATGATGAGGACCTTCTGTTTTCACAGGTCAGTTCCTTAGACTATGAATCATACTCCCCTGCCTTTTCATGGGTTTTGTGGTCTTGATATATTGTTCTTCTGAATCCAATGTTCCTTCTTCATTGGTTTGGTTTACAAAAAGAAACAGCATGAATATCCAATCCCAAAAAAAAAGTAAATACAAAGAAAAAAAAAAAAACAGGCAAACATCAAACCCTATCTTTGCCGAAGAATGTTGGTTGACTTCTCAAATTCAGTGTCCTTTTCTCTTGATTAAAGGACCTGTGATTTGAACTGATTCCATAAGTATCTGGAATAGTCACTGATCCCCAACTTCTCTTGTACTTAGGTGTGACCCATGTGAGAGAGTAAACTGATTAAGTAAACCTCTCTGAAGCCTCCTCAGAATGGGAGGAACTGAGCTTTGCCTCAGTTTATCTTGTGTGAATGCTGACATACCTGAACTACACAAACATGTGGGCATCTGATATTTGGGGAGCCACCACCATCACCCTAAACTCCTTATCATCTCATTTAACATAAACTTCTTATTGTGTAATTCAATGGAGGGGGAAAATAGACATCTTTCTGGTTTAAGCTGTTGTTAGGTTTCCTGTCATAAGGAGCCAAACCTAATCCTAACTGATATGCATACATGTCCTTGATCCTCCATTTTCCTGAAAAGACTGGCACACCTTCAGCTTCTCTTCAGAGCCAAGTATTTTCAGTAATTTACATATAGATCATCTTTACATATAGATGTCTCTTGACATCTCAGCAAAATTCCTTTTGTATGGCTTCTATTACCATGCTTATAGAAACTACTTTTGTCAAGCTCCTGGAGCCCTGTTTTAACATTCCTCACACACCTGCCATCTTACCAGCTTCCAGTCTCATTGGCAGAGCTCTCTTCTCCAAAGTCTCTCTTTCAGGTTCTTGATAGCACATCCTCCTGTATATTCTATTCCCCTTGCTAGTACCCTTCTTGCCTTCTTTGTAGATCACATTTCTGTTTCCTTCCCTATCACTTCTCTTTCCTTTTCTTGGTAATTTTCAGCTTCATGAGCTCAAAACAGAATTCTTGATTCTCCTACTTCCCAAACCTGTTCCTACCTCAATCTTTTTCATGACAATAACTCATCTTCATAAATTCCCTATCTAGAATATGGGTGTCTTTCTGGATTCCACTCTGTCTCTCATTTATCAAAACCCAACTTGAAAAGCAGTTGTAGTTGGCTCTTTCTCAAAAATCACATACTTCTATTCCTGTTCACCTTTTCTTCTGGCATTTTCTTCCAACAACTCATTATCTCCTCTTGAGCAAAGTAAAGAACACCATCTTATTTGATTTTCCCACTTACTCTTTTGATTTCCCCGTTAATCTGCCCTCTCCAATATCAGATTAGTCTAGAGAAATAAAGCAAACCACCTTTTTGTCCCAAGCTCCACAGCTATTTGACACCATAGTGAAGATGGATATGGGTCTTGTACAAATATACATTGTCTTTTAGCACAGTCCTTCCTCTCAATTGCTTAGATAAGTCATTCTTCCACCCCCAAATTTCTAAATTAAACTAGTCCTCCTATTAATCTCTCCTATTAGCAGTTCTTGTAGTTGCAGTTCTCCCCTTTCTGCCCTTTCAGTAAGCACTATTGTATCAACAATCCCTTCATTGGCCACCTGATTTAAGGAGACACTAATCTGTGCACATGAATCCTTTATATCCTCATCTCAGTTACTTCATTGGAACGATATTTAATATTTTCCAAGTAATGCCTATAAATAGTGACACTTTCTTTGATTCAACATTTAATATTTCATGTTTTAAGTTAACATGCAGAGTTATACAATTTTAATTTAGAACATTACTTTCATATCTATTTTGGAGTTCTCCTCATCACCACATGTACACCAACAATCATAAATCTAATCTCTGCCTTCACAGTCCTGTCTTTTGTGGTTATTTCAGATAAGCAGATTCATGTAATACATGGTCTGTTGGATTTGATTTCTTTTACTTAGCATTGTTTCCATAGACATGTTAAGATTCATATCAGTGCTTCATTCCTTAGTGTTGTATTTGGTGAATGGACATACCAGTTTGTTTCACACTCACTAGCTAGTATTCACTTAAATTGTTGCCATGTATGAATGAAAATGACTTTTGTAAGTTGATTTTGTAATCTGTCACTTTACTGTATCAATTTATTTTTTCTAATGATTTTTGGTGAGTCTTTAGGGAATTTTATGCATATCATCTTGTCATCTTCAAAGAGTTATAGTTTAACTTCTTCTTTCCTAATTTGATTTATTTCTTTTTTTTAATGATTTGTCTAGCTAAGAATTCTAATGCCATATTTAATTTCAACTACTGATATTGTTGTATAGTAAGTATTATTTATGTATTCATTTCAAGAATAAGTAAAAATTCACTTCATGTTGATTTCTTAAAGTCTCTTTAAAAATCAGAGTCAATTCAGATTATTGTAGAGAAGGGAAGTAGGTTGACATCCAGTTTGGGAATAACATTTATGTTGGGTGATCTAATCTTCCAAATCTGGCCTTATATCTCCTTGCATATGAAAAACATGTTAGTGTGTGGTGGGAGGAGTCCTCATTCCTTTAAGGGTTGTTTGAAGCAGTCCCATCTCAGACTCTCTGGGGACTTAGAAACTTGCAAAAATATGTGAAGTTATTGCACATTAATGTATAGTTCTGGAAGAGAGTCTCTGAATGCTCTCAGGAAATGCCTTCAGTACAATGAAATCAGAGTGTGTGGTCAAGGTCTTAGAACCAAATGACTCATTCAAATAGAGTTTCTAGATGGGAATGTGTTGGAATCTGACCAGACCTGGATTCCCTTTGTGTGCTTTAGTTTCATTCAATATCTAGCATGAAAGTGTAGGCAGACTTTATTTCCCCAGCCAGAACAAGACAAACTGATGTTCTGATGCTAACATGTGGATCACAATAAGCTTTAAACCCCCTAAGAGAGGAGCTGAAACTAGTAGTCATGAAGATGCTATATATCTGCTCATTAGCACAAGGATACTTAAAACATATTGCAAACATGCCCTGGGTGTTAACTTTTGCAGAGAACCACAATCCTCTTTGTTTCTTTATAAAAGCACTAAATAAAATTAGAGCTATTGTAAATTGCTTTTGGAAGTAACATGTCCACTGAGAACTGGGGGGATTGTATCCCACTCCTCAGGGGCAGAAAAGGTTCAAGCAGAAAGGGAAGCTGAGGAATGCAGGATCAACACCTGGGACATATAGCTTAGTCTGTCAGGGACTGTGGAGGGCCAAGCTCTCCATAGCCAAGAGGCTCCCCGAGGGAGGGCTGAATAATTTTCTTCCCACGTAGACGGGACCAACTCAGTTTTATTCGATCATTTAAGCAAAACCTTAATAAGAATGTGGCAAAATAATAAACAATCCTCCCACAAACATTCTACATTTATTGGAAGAAAGTAAAACAAAGCAACGCCCAAATAATGCAAATGAACTGGGTTTTGAAAGAGTAATTGAAGATCTTTTGATACATCAGTTCCCTAACAAGGTCTTGGCTGGGAACCTGCCTGTTTAAGCAGGGCGGTAACAAAAGTGAACATGAAAAGAGAAGCTTTTGGGAGAACTCAGAGTGACAGCAGGGTGATTTTCTGTCTGCTACTGGGCTTCTGGGGTAAAAAGGAAGGCACTGGATATCCAGAGATAAACCAGCTAGAAGTAGATGGGAAGCAAGGTGGGAAAAAGCACTTCATATAGTCAGTGAAGAAAAAAGAATGCTCCTGATAAATAGATCCAGAGAAGAATACTATTGAAAGAAGGGATAGGATTAGTGGAAACAGGTGCTTGTAGCTGTGGTAATATAGACTCTGAGTTGGAAAAGAAGGTAGACTGATAGCCAGAAAGGAGTGGCAAATTCAAAGTCTGTAACTAAATGAACATTGTTACCAGATTTTGCAGATTATTTGGAAGTAAACCTGTTGCATTCAAACATTGATTCCAGTTATTGCTGGAGTTCAGACAGCAAGACTCTGGACCTGCTATCCATTCCCAGTTAGTACTGAATTTTTTAATATTAATAAGAATATTTATGACCCAGAAAAAAATGAGGACATACAAACATTCAGAGGCTGGAATGGGAGAGCAATGGAATCATTCAGTGAGGAATGGCCTTAGTGAATTTCATTGTGGAATTTATGGCACCTGCAAGAATCCTATAAAGGAGTGAGTACCTTCTATGAGGTCTGCTATTCATACTTACATGTATTCTATATGTGATGTGTGTAGTATGTCACTTGTCACCTACCAGGCAGTAGAATTAGGATAAAACCCATTTTTGTTTAACAGTCACTGCTATTAACTGTGAATCAGGGTCAGGGTGGGGCAAGTAACACCAGCTAAAAATCTTAGAAGGCTTCTTTAACCCATGCCCAAAAAGAAAGTGAGTGGTATTCCAGATTTTCCACTTAATTCAGGTTCTGGAAAAAGTGCACTTTGAATAAACTTGAATACAAGGAGGAACCAACAACAGTAACTTGGAGGACCAAGCACATTCTACTGCCAGAGGGATGAATGGTGTGTAGTCTATCTCCAGACCATGATAAAAAAAATCTCATTTCAACAACTTGATTTCATCAGTGGAACACAAGAAGATCTGATGTTTATGAAATCAGAACTAAAGGTCAGTCTGAATGGGAGGACAGGAAGATACCACTATAAGTTGTGGAAACAGAGAAAGTGATACTGAGACCAAAGAAAGGAAAATTACCAGTGTAACAAGGTAATGAGATGACAATAACATAGTGTATCCCTCCATTGTGTGGTGTCTTCCTTACTTCAGAGCAAATATAAATTTAACTGAATGTAAAGGAAATAAGTATTTTCTTAAAATTAAAAAGTTTAAAAAATTACCTTGTAGGGGCAGACAGAAAACAGATAAACACGGGATGTGAGATTGTTATTCAGCTAACTTGGTTTTGACCTGACAAAAAACACATAATGTTAGCAGCTCTGAGTAGAGGGGAAGCAGGAAAACCTCTCTTCAATCACCCCAGAAGGAGCACAGCTCTGTCAGCCTGTTTCAGATTTCTGAATCCCAGAACAATTAAATAGTACATGCATGTTGTTACTAAATGTATTATTACAATATTAGGATGTTAATATATACTTCAAGGAATATGCCTGAAAATAATAGTATTATATTGTTAGATAATGACATTACATAATATCTCTGTGGCAATTGGGACTGTTTGTGAGGAATTAAGCAAACTTATCAAATAAACAAAATAAAAGGCGATGTTGGGTCTTCAAGTTTTGTATGATATTATAACTGTGATTTGTCATACACGTTCTCAAAATAAACTAAAAACAAATTGCTGAATTAAAACAAGAATGGATAACAGCAAAGAATACAAGTTATGTATATTTCTTTTAAAAAGTACAAATCTTCCACCAGGGACTTAAGGATAAACTTCAGACACTGAAATAGTCAAAGAAAAAAATATTTGTAAGAATATAGAGATAGTGCTAACAAAAGGGAAATAGAATCTAAGAATTTATAAACATTCCAGAAAAAGAAGATAAGGCTTCTGAAAGAAAAACAATAATCAAAGACAAACTGAAGAAAACTTTACTGAGTTGTAAAATCTATCAGAATAGGTCCATTAAATAATCTCTAACAGTGCAAGCAACCTCAGTGACAAAGTAAACAGTTTAGAAAGAAATGTAATTACAGCAAAGTTCATATAAGTACATAGAAATAAAAACAAAACCAAGCAATTGCCTATAAAATCACATGCACACAGAAGGCTGACCTCAGACTTCACTGCTAAAAATACTGCAGGTAAGATCTGTGACTCATCAGTATGTCACTCTTCAAGTTTCCTTTAGCATGTCAAGACTTCCTAGGTTCACTGTGAAATATACTGAACACTGATCATGCATGTATCATGACTTGAAAATAAATTCCCAATCATGCATTCACCCCCTGAGAGAGGAACCATGATTAAGAAGTCAGGAATGGGAATCTCATAGTCTAACACATCCCCATCTTCACCTCCATGAGTTGCATTCCAGATTTCTATAGACATACTAGGGAACCCTTTGAGAGGATGAGTGTGCTGAGTTGTATTCCACCACCGTTGGCATGGACAGGAGCCATCTACACCGCTCCTCTTCAACTACTTCCTAGATCCAGAGAATAGGCGTCCTGTGGTATAACCAGGTTGCTTGTGAAGCGTCAGCAGTTTTTATAGATGACATCACTATTTTCAGTTTCAGGACATGATGCTGAATCTCTTCTTTCTTCCTCTGCTTCCTGGAGTCAGAGAGACACAGAAGAGCAAAATGGTCACCATTTGGCTACCTAGGAAATGGACAAGTGAATTTTTTGCATCATTGAATCTCATATTGAATGATCCAAGTCAGTGGTTTTTGGTTTTATTTTTTGATAAAAAAATTGTGTTGAGTTGAGCAAAGTATTGTCCTCATCCTAAACAGGGTCAGAGAGTCCCTCTCATCAACCTTCAGTTGGTCCACAGGTTTTTTTGTTTTTTTCTACAAAGTACTATTTTGGTTTTATCTTTAGAGATGATTTTTTTATAGTAACTCAATTTTTAAAAAAGCAAAAAATATATATTTTATGTTTGATGCCCTTCTTTCTCTTTTTGTTTTCAGTCTGTCCCTTTCCCTGTGTATATCATTTTGCCTTTCCACAGGGATATATTACAGATTACCTGGTGATAACACATCAATAGGTTTTCAGGCACACATATTCTTATATAAATATAATCCTATGATCTTCTGTGGGTAGATAGAGAGAATATGTGTGGATGTAAGGTGCCTGCTTGATTTCCAAAATGGGTTGTACTTTTTCTATAGGGCTTTTCCTCTTCAGTAATTCTTTGTCCAGGTCTCTTGAGTCATCTGACATGGCAGTTTATTTTCAATGGTTACATTATACTTCATGGCAAATATATTGAGTGTGAGTTTTATTTGTCACTATCAAAGGCAAAAGTCTCTATCTCTTCTTGTTTGTGTCTCTCTCTTTTTCTCATGATCTATTCATATTTGTTTATAGCTACCCATCGTTATCTATATCTATCACAATAGATAATAGATATGTCTGTTATCTATAATCTCTATCTATCATCCACCCACCCATCATCTACCTATCTCTCTATCTCTTACATAAAGTCTAAGAAATAGAGGCTTATATTTCCTTGAATAAGTTCCTACTAATGAAAATGCTGAGTGGAAGGCAACATGTAATTTCCATTTAATTTTATCAGTTTTTCCAAACTGCAAAATGACTTCACATTTTTACAAGCATAATGAATCTACTATTGCCCATGATTTGGTGTCATTAATAGGTGATATAGCTTTTTTAAAGAAAATTTGCAATCTGATGGCTATGAAGTGAAACTTCACAATTTGATTATTTTCCTTTTCCTACTACTGAGTGTCTTTACATGCTTTTGGTTGGGGGCATCTATCCCTTTTTTCCCAGTTCAGGCTCATTCTTCTGTTGGACTTGTCTTCATCTTGACAGTTCTGTTAGGAGTTCTTGGTATGTATTAGCTATTAACCCTTTTTATCTATTACCTTTATAATAAAAAAAAGCTTTGTTTAAAAAAAGAGACAGATGATAAAAGTATCTGAAATTCATTCCAAGATGAAAATGTTTAAAACATTCTCTCTTGGAAAGATTTGCATTTTAATTGGTTTCAGGCCTGAAAAGAATGAAGATACTAGAGATCTAGTATCTTCTAGTCATCTAGGAAAGGGTATAAATCAAGCCTCTCTGGTAGCTTGATTTGCACTTTTCCTACAGATATTTAATTGGTGTGCACTTTGTAACTGGATACACAATAATGCTGAAAATCTGAGAGTGTTTTGCTTGGATATAGTGAGAAGGGCAACAATAAAATGCCAATAGAAGTGGTTTATGGAGTCAACGCTTCCAGGACTTCGGTGAGTAATGGATCTTTTTTCCTTTTGTTTTGTTTTCTTCAATTATGTCAAAAGACATGTAACAAAATTTTCAGACGAGATCGGGAGCATTCAGGGTGGTATGGCCGTAGATTATAACATAAAATTTTCAAATGTATAGTTCCATTGGGTGACATTAAGTACACTTAGAGTGTTGTGCAACCATCACCTCCACTCATTTCCAGAATTTCTACATTCCTTAGTAAAATTACCCATTTTGGTATATATAACATAACTCCCATCTCCTCCTCCCTCTGGTCTCTGGCAGCCACCTGCTACCTTCTGTCTCTCTGAGTTTGATTGCTCTTGTTACCTCTTGCAAGTGGAACCCTATGGTATCTGTCTTCTTTCACTGTTTTTTTGTTTTTGTTTTTTACTTGGCAGAATATCTTCAAGTGTCATCTGGAATGGGTCATATGTTAAAATGTCCTTTCTCATTAAGATCAAATATTGTTTCATTGTACTTATATATGATTTCTATCATTGGATATGGGATAGTTCCACAACTTAGCTAATGTGAATAGTGTTGCAATGAACAAAAACTCTTCTCAACATTTAGTTTTAACTCTTTGAGTATAATTCCAGAATATATGGATCACATGGAGATTCTATTTTTCTTATTTTGAGAAACTTCCTAATGATTTTCATAGCAATTATGCCAGTTAATATAGTTCCCAACAGTGCACAAAGGCTCCAATTTCTGCACATCCTTGCAATGTTCCTTTCTATTCCTTTTGTTTTTAAATGTAGCTGTCTTATTGAGTGTGAGGTAGAAAATATTGTCATTTAGATTAGTATTTCCCTAACCATTGAGGATGTTGGCCATCTTTTCATGTGCTTCTTAGTATACTAATTAATATATTTCTCTGGAAAGATCTTGTATTTTGAAGTTGTCATAAGCTTGGTCCACAAAAGGAGAGGATATTCAGTCTTCAATACTAGTCCTTCTTTAAAAACAGATTCTCCAGTCTGACTAGTAAAAGTTTGCTGATATTTACCTATGCAATTTCTAAGTAACAGAAGCAACCTGACAAGTGAAAGTGATCTTCCTACCCACACGATGAAAAGGACAGTCATATCAACAACAACAGCAAAGATCCCTGGGAACCTTCTCCCATCAAGCTCTGTATCATTTTATTATACATCCCCCTAAGAACCCATAATGGACTTTGGCCTTTACTTGAATAGATTTGGACATGTTAGCTATGAATATGCAGTTGCTTTAAAATGTATTTAAAACACAGTAGACATGCTACTGCCTTGGAGAGACTCGTCAGTGACAAAGGCTAGTTAGTTATCATTAAACCCCTTTTTTGAGTGAGAATATGATGGCAATTTCAGCTGAGTTCTCAAAACTTCTTCTTCAGTACAGAAGTCACATGGGAAACACAGCCCTGTTGATCTCCTTCTCAAAGGCAAGACCCAGAAGATAATATAGGACATGAAACTGGGGAAGGCTGCTTTTTTGGAGCCAAGAGGATATTTTGGTTTGAACAAGAAATCTCATTCAGGTTAAAATGGCTTCCAGATTTGAACCTCCAGCAAATGGCGACAGTTTTCCACATCCTTTGGCTGAGAAGGAGAGGTCGAGCCCAACTCTTAGGATGAAGTTAAATTTCTAGAAGAAATCAGAAACAGCCAGTACACTTAGCTCTGGAAGGCCTGGGAGGAAGAGAGACAGCATAGAGGTTATAATCTGTTAGTTATCAAAAAAGCATGTCTATAAATTCGATCCCAGCTGCATAAACTACACTAGATCCCAGCACAGTCTCAGTGAGAAAACACACACACACTCACAATAGAATAGAACTGGGGACCACTTTGAACAGCAAAGTGGTCATAAACCAGCATGTTGGAATTTCATCAATATGACCTCATTCCCAGTGTGATCTGGGAGTGCCTGCCTGCCACTTCCCCTCCATCTCTCCCTCACACACGCCCCCTTTCCTCTTCAAGAGATGATGAAGCTGCCGGAGCAGCACAGAAGGACAATAAAAACCTGTATCCCTTAAGCTGAATTCAGCCCATTGAACTGCACAAACAGCAATAACCCAAACAAAGCTCGCAGGAAGCGTTTGCACGCAGCATCTGCTAGGATCACATAACCACGAGACAGCTGTTTAATCCCAACTGTTAACATAAGATCATTTGTGTGTTTGAAGAGCAATCCCATTTGGATTTGCCCCTTTATTTATTTATTTTCGAGCTTTTCCAAGAGAGGCGTCCTCTCCGCTGAAGGATGCAATTTGCCTTCCTGCCTTTTTCCACTTTCACCCTCAGCTTCCCAGCCCGAGGGCAGGCATGGTTTCCCAGCTGAGCGCTCATTTCCAGGGGAGCCAGGGCGGCTGTGTGGTCTGCAAGCCCACGGAGCAGGGCGTGGCCCCCTCTCCACCTCTGGGGCCTGTGTGTTGCTTCCCAGCACATCCGGGAGACGCTCTGGCCAGGTTGTGGGAACAGGCCTCCCGCGGAACACGTGTGCAGGAGATGCAAGCTTTCTCAGCACGACCCAGGGTGGGAACCAGCCCGTGGAAAGCTTCCTTCCCAACCCCCAAAACTAAGGCAGTGACTTCTTGCTGCCAGGAGGTCAAGGAGAGGTGGCAGCTGTTTGGGTGGCCTGTTGCTGCGTCCACTTGGGAAGCCAGGACGGGTGTCGAGGTCGCTTCTGGGGGAGAGTTTTGCAGTGTTTTTTTTTTTGTTTTTTTTTTTTTCTCTTTTTTTCCACTGGCATCATACCTCACTGCCTGCGGGCTCCCCGAATGCTCAGCCGAGAACACACGTGCTTCTCTGTTGAATCGCTGCCAACCTGTCACAGAAGTGGCTCCTGCCACAGGGTGACTGACTATGTGGCTCTGGGTGAGGCGGGGCTGGTCTGGCCAATGGGAATGAACATTAACCTTGCAAGCTGTCTGGAATTGGTATTATGTCAATCTCTCTTCAGTTCCTTCTTGAAATACTTCACCTCAGCAACTCCTTCATTTTCAGCTCCATTTTGTGACTCAGTTTCTCTCCCAGGCACTGTGGAAAGTTGGGGTCCCTATACGTGTCTCTGACCTGATTCTGAGGGCAAGTCCATTGCTACGTCCCAGGGCCCTTCACCCTGAAAGGCACTCAGCAGGCCTTGCTCATTTTCATTTCTTTCTCTCTCTCTTTTTTTTAATGATGGGTGCTTCACTTTTGTTTCACTTTGTTTCATTTTTAGCTGTTCTGAGTTATAACTGACAAAGAGAAATGGTACATATTTAAGGTGTGCAACTTGATGATTTGTTATACATATGCATTGTGAAACAATCCCCACAGACAAGTTAATTAACATTTTCCATTTAAATTTTTGAAAATTATAAGTTGGGTAAGGATAATTTACATCCCTTTGAAATGAAAGCTCTCATGAATATCATTTTTGAATGTCCTTTGAATTCTTCCCCAAGACGGTAGCCTCTCTTTTTCTTTCTCCCAGCTCCTCCATCTTCAATCCTCAGTTTTCCCAGTTATTGTTCTGTGCTCTTTATCTGTTCTCCCAAAGAAAAGCTCTACGAGACTTCTCTCCATTTCAGTTTGTGAGTTTCAGTAAGAAAACCAGAAGTAGTCAGGATGGCAGTCATCAAGAGATATTAACTCTCCATGGTAGAAAAAAATGAAAAACTTAAGACCTATGGCATGATTTATTATCACGTTTAGACAAATGCTCTTGGACCTTTTCCTTGTCATTTTTTTTTTTTTTTATCACACACAAAAATG
This sequence comes from Uropsilus gracilis, assembly GCA_004024945.1. Lineage (NCBI taxonomy): Eukaryota > Metazoa > Chordata > Mammalia > Eulipotyphla > Talpidae > Uropsilus > Uropsilus gracilis. The sequence goes on from PVHY01005230.1 coordinate 71,332, forward strand.
TTTTGGGTCACACAGTGAGGGTGGAAAGAGAGGCAGGGCAGGATCTCCTGGGTTCTCCACAGATTATGAACACCCATCTTAATGCTCAACTTCCCTTACAGGGGACAAAATCACCAACATCTTTAATGGGAGAAAATCCTTTATCGACTGATTCATTTCCATGTTTTGTTTCTGCAGCTAGACGGGAAATCCTGTAAGGTGGTGAAATGGGAGGGAAATTTAGCACTGTCGGTTTCTGATTTACCATTATTATCATTGTGTTACTTCTACTCTTGGGATGATATTATATTTATTTACTGAGTTTCCAAAGTCACCTCTATTTTGATGATGTTTTTCTTCTCTACCTCCTCATCATTGCCTGTTTTTAAAAAGACCCGGGCTAGAATAGAGTTTACCTTTGCTACCTAAAAGAGTCATATCATTGAGTCATTGTTACTTTTCTTACAACTAAACAAGGATGGAGTTATGAGGTCTCCTAAATCATGGACTAAAACCCCTGATGTATTTGATTTGTTTATTTAGGTATGGAGCCAGTTGGGGAACAGGTTCTGATTGATTTTCCGAAGGCTGCTGAAATGGAGAGAGAACATGCACTGTCTGAGCAAACACGCAGAAGTTACAGTCCCTCTTCCATGCTCATTAGTCAGCTACAAGCAGGAAATAAATATCCCACTGTTTTTTTTGATCACCTCCAGTTACTGCAGTAACAGGAAACATAAGTGAGAGGGGGATGATCTGAGGAAAGCTGGAGCCCAATTGGACAATGACTAATTCACACACCACCCCTCACCGGGACACCAGAACTGAGTGAAAACAACCAGATGTGCCCATGCCTACCCCAGAAGCGTGTGAAACAGGCCCCACTTAGTCCTGGAACTTCAGTCTGACACTCAAAGTTTCAGACAAGTGTTTGTCTGGATGATCAGGCTTTGTTGCATTTTTGCCGCCTACAACAGGCTCCATTTCCAGGCGGTCTGTGTCTTTGAAACAAAGCTCGGGGATTTGCCCAATCGATGCCTTTTAGCGTTTTACAGAACATAAATAGCTCTCCCCACCAGCTCCCCATCAAGCAGTCGTGATTCTAAAACAAGTGCATTTGAAATGAGAACAGATAGGAAAAAATCACTTGACATCAAGGGGAGGGATTCTCCAAGAGTAACCCAAGGACCTTCTTCAGCAGGGTGGATCCTCTCTGGCTTACGATTTCTTCCTTCCTTTATTTATTTATTTATTTATTTATTTATTTATTTATTTATTTATTTATTTATTTATTTATTTATTTATTTATTTATTTATTTGTTTGTTTGTTTGTTTGTTTGTTTGTTTGTTTGTTTATTTATTTATTTATTCATTCATTCATTCATCCATTCATTCATTCATTCATTCATTTGTTTGTTTGTCTATGCATGCATGTATTTGTTTGTTTGCTTGTTTGTTTGTTGCACTAACATTGGTACGCAACTATACATGGTTCCCTAAGGCATGGGACACCATCTCTTATTCTTTCCTCTAATGTGACTTATGCGCTACAGGCCACTCCACAAGCTGCTCATCCTGACTGAGAAGCCCAGGTGATGGAACCAACAGGGTTGGATCACAGCCCTGTGCCATCAGGGCCGACTCGCTCTCTGCCAACCTTTCCAGGGGCATCTCATTCCCTCCCTCCCTCCTGGCCCGGCTTCTGTGCCACCTCCTCTCCAGGTTCCCCATGTCCATGGTCTGTGTGGCCACACCATCAGGGTCCAGCCTGGCTTCATTCTCATCTACATTTCCCTTCACGCTTAGACCACAGGCTGAACAGAGCTGTGGCTGACACATCACCTACTTCTCTGATTATTCCATGTGATATTAATTGTCCTCAGAACTTTTAATAATGAGCTTATCATTGTGATTAAGCAGAGGCCATATCCAATATCCTTTAATATAAGACACAGGATAAAGTCAGATTCGCCTCCAAATTAACCTTCCATCCATCCACTGGAAGGCTTGTATCTCTGTTTGGTCTTGGGAAAAATGATGCTTGCAATCTCTTCTAAATTGTTCCCATAACCCTCTTTATTTTAGTCTCCCCAGCCCCTCAGCCCCCACCCATTACATGCCTGTGTGGTGGAGGCAAAGGACAACTCTCCTGAGACTGGTTCACCCCTATATCTTTAAGTACCAGCTCCACACATAACACAATATGAAGGGTACACTTTGTTCGCCTTAAGTGTTCAGGGTGCATTTTCTACCTTGGGATATGTGTTTGTGTTTTGGATGGTAGCTGACATGGGTGTTTTCTGAGTTTCTTCTTTTTTAAAGAACTGATTTTTAGCAATTTTAACTAAACTGATAGAGTTGATGATTTATTTGGACCTAGAAAACAGGAAGACACTTTTGAAGACTGAGCTGAAGCATGCTTAATCTAAAAAAACAGGTTATCCACGGCACAAAAACTACTTTGAGAAAAACAGGCTGATGGAGCATTTTCCTATCAGAAAACTTCAGCCAGCCAATTCCTGATACTTCATTCCCTCAAAAAACTGATGTGGTAAATTGAGGCAATTATCCCAAACACCTTGGCTTAATTATAGAGTTGTCTTTGTAAGCAAGTTCTGGGCCTAAATTTTGGCAATAATTATTTTAATTTGCACTTTGTTTTGCATGTGGAGACACAGCCCCTAGTATCGTGGTCATTTCTAATTTTGCATCTGAACTCTTCCACGAAATTCATTTGAAAACAGAAATCCATCCAAAAGATACTTGAACGCCACTGCTAACTTGATTTTCTCTTAAATCTTACATCACATCCTCTTTTTTGTTGGTATTCTCCAAGTTTCCTATGATAAACACGCATGACATCTGTAATTTGAAACAAATGAGCATATCAAACATTGTATTAAAATAAAATACCTTGAATTAATTTATAGAATTCTCAATGTGTGGTCAGGGATGGGAGTTAGTCATGCTGTGTTGAAGGTACAGTGTGTCACAGCCCTTGCTGGGTCCCCAACACTCCCCCTCCCTACAAACCAAGACCAGAAGTTAGGATTCTGTCCAGTTCTGGTCACCTGAGCTTCATAGTCAGTGTGTGAGACTGAGTTCTAGGAGCTGCATCTTCATGTCAAGGTGAGCTGTGATCCTTGATCTGCCTGATGGGACTTGTTCACACCATGAGGAAGTCATCTTAGTTGTTTTACCTTTGACCCACTTCTCGGTTCTTTAGTGAAGTGGGGGATAAATGCAAGAACGGCTATGCCAAGCTACCATCCCTCAGCCAGTATCTTGGCATAGTCATCTGGCTGCCTTATGTCTTCTTGATGATTCAAAAATAAGCCCAATAGGTAGAAATGATGTCTGTTTTGCCAAAGAGCAAAATCAAAACATGTACACGTTCCTGGTTCTATCAATTGAAACCTACATCACCAGAACTTCTATCCAGAAGATGCCATTGGAAAAGAAGAACTTTCCTCTGGTCTCTCAAACTTATTTTATTCCGTTCAACAACCCTCCCTGAAACTTATTCTTGATAAACCATTAATAAGACCTGGAGGTTTTACAGGTCAGTGAAAAATAGAAACACTTCAAGAAAACATTTTTCTTTCAGAGCTTACTTTGGGGTGGAGCCTTATCGTTACTTTTTGGTGTTAGGGGAAGGGAAGGGAAATGCACTTACTGAACTTTTTCAAC
>PVHY01005230.1:80000-84996 GCA_004024945.1 Uropsilus gracilis
AGTTTGCACTCACTGGGTGGAAGATATGGTGGGTGCTTGATTTCATACCTTGCCTTGTGCTCACTGGTGTGAACCACAAGGCATCTACATTCAAGAAGAATAAACAAATATGCAAACATAACAAAACCCTGTACTTTGTTGTCACTTAAGAGAAACAAAAGGCCACAGGGAATCAATGTTTCCCTTATCAAAAACCATGGTCAGCAAAGACCTCTCCTTACTAGGGAGTCCAGTCTGGATGAGCTTATGATCTTCAACATAAGGAAATGTGATCTTGGATAAACTGGTGCTGTGATTAATGAGAGCTGCTATTATTGTCCTTTGGATGAAAATAGTCATCTGAGCAGAAATATATAGCTCACAATATTTGACACCAAATGGTGCTTCCTTTCGATGTCTATAATCCGGGCTACACCACACACTCACTTTGTGGTGAAAAGCTCCCATTATGAAACTCCAGATTGTTTGCAGATGCTGTATGGGGAGCCATGTCTGCTTATAATGATGGTGTGTGTGGCATGGTGAGGTACGGAAGGTACCTAAAGGGCATGTGGCATGTGGCATGATCCTGTGGTTCGTTAAAGGCTCTATTCTCTATTGAAGCTACTCTGTTTAAAATATGCCTTACGGTTTACGAAGAAAGTCATTACCCTCCCCTTCCCCCGCATGACACTATGTCCTTACCATATTGGGGGTATAAGGGGAGGGTGTAGGAAGGCTTTATGTATTTATGTGCTATGAAGTAGTCATTAAACTTTCATCTCCACCACTAGGGGGCAGAACGAAGTTCTTTTCTACACTGACTGCTAGGCAATCAACCATCACATCATTGTAACATTGAAGGCACTTCAAAAAGACTCAGATGTTTAACTATTGTGTTAGTGATCATACATTCATATTGGGCTGCAGGCCAAAAGAGAGAAGAAGAAAAAAAAAAAAGCCAGAGATTTGCAGCTGAAAAGCGATAAAGTGGCGAATTTTACCTTAGAGCAAAACCATCTTCAGTGACAAATTTCAAAGGCCATATGTATGCGATTTTCATGAAAAGCAGACGACCCTAAATTTCTTTGTTTAACTGGAAGCGATCTCCCTCACAGAAGAAGAAGCAGGTTCTTTTCTGCAGTTTCTCTTGTTTATTGTGCTGTTACAAATTCTGCTCTCCTTTCTAGTAACACCATCAGGATTCTGGAAATGCTGTTGAATGCCAATGGGTATTTCATTAACACTGCCACCTCCAGCATCTTCAAGGATATCACCTCAGGCACAATGCTACTGATGGAGAATGTTTAGAATGTTCTGATAAAATAAGGTGCATTTTTTTTCTTTCCTTTTAAATTAAACCTCCAACCTCCTTTATTCTTTGGTGACAGCTCAGCGTTTCCAATCAAATTTCCCTAAGATGGGTGCTAGGATTCTCTCCCCCACCACATGTGGTTAGGACACATCAAATGAACACCCACTAGAGTGATGGATGTGATTTGTCACAAAAATAGTGTCCATTCGGAGGGCCTGCTCAAGCATTGGCTTTTAAACCTGAGAGGCAGTATTTGGAGACCCTTTAGCATGGAAATCTTACCCACACATGGCGGGTTCTCTAAGTGAACAGATTCCAGAGAGAGTTTCGGGGTTCGGGGCAGGGTTCATCTGTCTGCTAGCCATGGAGAAAAGTTGTCAAGGCCAATCTCTGTTTTTCTAAAAAGAGTCTGATGTCGGATATAGTCCATCTTCTGTTTTCACTCCACGGAGATAGCAGGAAATCTAGAAATGTCCCAGGTGGGAAGCTGGGTTTGGCATTTCCCTTGGCCATCTTGTTGTCAACACACAAGAACATCTGGTAAATAGAGACAGTGCTGAAGGGAGCCCGGTCTTCCCTTTCACTCAGGAGGGTGGCTCGATACCCACCAATATTTCCCATCAGTGCCAACAAAGCAGCAATCTCACCCCTTGTGGTAGCTCTTGATGGCTGTGTGTCTCCTGTTAAGTCAGCGTGTTCCAGGTCTTTTATGCGGCCTGACAGCTGATTGGGTGAGGGCCCACTAACTTCCTTAAGACACACAGTCGTCCGTTTGGCGGCTGCTCCGGGTTCCACATGAAATCCTCTCTAGATAAACTCATACTTGTGCAGGGTAATTAGTCTTACGGCTCAGCTGGCCCACTTGCCTTGAAAAGCAGGTTACTAGCAAGCATGTGGGCTGAGGTAGTCTCCCTCTGCTGACGTCCCTTGAGCTGATGGAGGAAGATGCAAGCTGGGAAAAAAAGAGAAACTTTTTCTCCCCCAAAGATGACAGACTGCAGTTGACAACCTAATCCTCCAAGCCTGTCTTCCTTGCTGAAAGGCTCAAGCTATGTCAAAGGGACCGTCAGTTCACAGGCTTGATGCCAAACCTAACAACTTCATTGCAAAATGAAAGCTTTGCATCAAATATCCCTGTTTTCCCTCTACCATCCTTAATTTCGTTGCCCACCACACCTGCCCTCACCCCCCCGTATTTTTTTTCCAAAGAGTGATAAGGTTTCCCTGCTTCTATCACCAAATAGAAATAGCAACAGAGGTCCAGCTGGGATGAAGTGAAATGAGTGGATGATTCTTACCTTGGGAAAAGTGGAAATCAGGTTTGTTATTGGCAGTTTCTATTTTTCTAAAGTTGTTAACAAGAGCATTTAAAGGTGTTGGCTAATAAACAGAAGCTGATTTTCTGAAATGCGTGACACTTATATGTCACTGCTCCCTGCCACCCATTCACTTCAAGTCTCAAGTCTCTCCTATTTAAAAATCATACCAGTTTTCACAGAAGCATCAAGAACATTTTTCTTTGACTCTTGTGAGACTAGGAGAGCTGCAGGTTAAGTTAGGAATCTCAATCAGGCTCAGGAAGCTTATAGGAAATAATATCAGATTGTGAAGCATACTTGAAAATAAAAGAAACACAGACATTGTCATCTAAACAAGGGCTGTATACTCTTTGTAAATCCTTGGGCTCTTTTGGGGAGAGTGTTGTCAACAAAACACAGACAGGTACACTGACACCCTGGAACTTGTCTGCCGGGACAGCTTTGCACGAAGAAGTTGAGGAATTCCTGTTAGAAGTCTAAGGCCCCATTCCATGGCTTTTATTCAAACTGTGGATGCTCTTACCTCTCAGACTTTGAGAACAGTTTCTCCAGAAAAGAAAAACAAGACAAACAGCCACCTTGCAAAGAACTCAGAGTACAGAGTCAGCCTTTTTCTGCTTGGTGAAATCTTTTCCAGAAGTGAGAACTTTCCTGGTCATGGCCCTCTGAGGTGACAGAGGCATTGGTTCATTGGCTCATGGTCTGAAGAAAGTTAAGATAGGAACAGATTCTTAAAAATGAATCTACTGTATAATAACATGTTTGCGGGGAAGAGCAACGTGGTTCAAAATTCTTCAAAAGATCTGACCATTTCTTCCAAATGTTTACTAATTTAATTGTAGCAACATGTGGGGCTTTATTGTTAGCCAGGTGACTGGTTTGATGAAGGAAAGACAAGGATATAGCTTTCTACCTAAAGAAACGCTGAACCAGGGGCTCATCAGCTGCTCATTCCAGAACAAACACAGACACCAAAAAAAGGGGGTATTTTTCAGTGAGATTTCTCACAGTGGAGTCACAGGCTATTTTTGAAAACTAGATCCACAAGTTACATCACATTGCTAATGAAGTCTGCATTGTGAGCTGTGAGTCTTCCCAGAGTCTCTGCCCACTGCATTGTATTTTCCACATTTCTATATTTAAAACAAACTCCTTACCTACCCACCCCCGGACTGAATTCAGGAAAACACAAATAACTTAGAAGCGTTGTGCTGAATTGAGTTTGTTTTGCTTTTATGCCTAGTACTGCTTTGGAAAATTGTTTAGAGGGAAAGAAAAGAAAAGGCTTCTGGCACTAGTAAAAACACCAGCTCTAAACCTAGCCTTGCCTTATTTACTTAAGGTTTTATTTCACCCAAATCAAGACACCCTCTTTTTTTTTTTCATAATAGGTTTCTATCCTAGATGATGTATCATCTCTAAAATAAACACATGGATATGAAATAAAGTCACCTAGAAACTCCCATGGATGATATGAACTCAGTATACTCACTTATAGAACTCAAGTTCTAGAGAAACTAGGAATTGGAGCATTGGTACAATTTAGTTTATGTCCCTTTGCAGGTGGGGAATTGAGCTGAGCACAGGCCTAGAAGGGTCCTATCCTAGTGGACTCATAGAAATTGGCTGGACCTCTGGGAGCCTTGAAAATCAGCAAACTTGTACCCCATACCGTAATTTCCAGAAAAAAGACTCCAACTCTTTCATCAAATGTGTGCACGGAAGGTTAGACTTGGGAAAGCAAAACGCAAAACTAAATCTGAGAGACACCTCAGCGAGGGAGGGTGGGGCTGGAGATGGGGGGGGGTGAATAGCTGTGCCCAGGTGTTCCTCATGGAACAGAAAACCCTGGAAGCAGGCTTGGAAGCAGCACAGAATGTACATTCAGTTCTGCAGAGAAGAAGCAGGTCCCTATGGCTCTCTCTGCCTGGGTCAGTGTGTTTGCAAGAGCATCCTCCGAGTTGCAATAATAAACATCTCCAGCTGCCTGCGATCTGCTAAACAAGCCTGGGCAAAACAGTCCGAATTCCTTTCCTTTGACCATTTTCACTTTCCCCTGGACGAGGCTAGAAGGGAGTGGGGCCTGGCTATGTCCTCTGGCCCTGCTGCCCCGTGCTTCCTCGGGAACACACGCCCTCCCCCAGCAGCCCGCCTCTCCACTTTTGTTTTATTTACGAATATGTTGCCAGAATTCCAATGAGTTATCTATTCTGTGGCCCCGTCATTTTCCCACCGAGGCCTGCTCGCCGGCTGACTCAGGGTCCAGTCGGACCCTGAGAAGAAAAGAAGAGAGCAAAAGAATTCTTTTCAACTTTTTTTTTATGTTTCACTCATTTCTCTCTCTGTCTCCCCCCAACTCCCTCCCCCCAACCCCGATGGCTAC
>PVHY01005231.1:0-57484 GCA_004024945.1 Uropsilus gracilis
TACCACAGACTCAAGCAATCCCCAGCCTCAGCTTCCCAGGTAGCTGGGATTACAGGCATGCGCCACCACACCCAGCTATTTTTTGGAACTAGGTCTCACTACGGGCCCCAGGCGGGACTCGAATCGCGATCCCTAGCCCCTGCCGCTTCATAGGCTGAAGCTTACAAGCACGAGCCACCGTGCCCGGCTTGCTTGTTTGTTTTTAGAGACTAGGTCTCGCTATGTTGCCCAGGGTAGTCCCAAACCCATGGACTCTAGTGATTCCTAGCCTCCACTTCCCAAATAGCTGGGATTACAGGCGCACACCACCGTGCCCGGATCTTACTTTCTTTTTATTTTTAAGAGACTAGGTCTCACTTTGTTGCCCAGGGTTGTCTCGAACCCACAGACTCAAATGATCCCCAGCCTCAGCCTCCCAGGTAACTGGGATTACAGGCGCGCACCACTACACATATCTTAATTTTGATGATTGATATCCAATGAATGTTTGTCAAGACTCATCAAACTATGGCCAAAAAGGGTGTAAATCACAGTAATTCTGACATCAAAAACAAGTTTTTCTTTAAACCCCTCTTTCTCAAAAAAGCAACCAGAAGCAATATACACCATCAAAACTAAGGAGTGAACTGAGAAAAAGAGGCCCCAGGATTCAGGAAACCAGTAATTCAGTGTGGATAAAAATCTGCAAGAGGATGGTTACGTTTTATTACAAGAAATAGCCTTGCTCTAAGACTAGAAAATAGAACCATTCTAAATTGGAATAAGGGAGGACAATGCTATAAAGGATTTCTCCTGTGGTAAAACTGAAATTGATAAAAACATTTTGTAATGAATTGGTGTTAGACATGTAAGAAACTGTAAACCAAAAAAGAATTACTAACTAGAGAATTTTTGATTCTTCATTGTCTACTGACTTAGCTATGAATGATAAGTATAGAAATACACTAAGTAGCAACCAAAACCAAAAGTTACTTTAATGAAATACTATTGAGAGCATGGTGGGGTGGAGTGGGACGGGAGTGAGGGTAGAGAACAAGAGAATGTGTGTGCATATGTGTATGGTTATGTGACTACTAGATAAATGCCGAATAAAATAGCTAGACGAGTGAAGATGATTGCTTCTGGGAACAGAAAGTTTGGGTTTGCAGTGAGGCACAAAATCTTTTCATCATAAGGCCGGGCATGGTGGCTCGTGCCTGTAAGCTTCAGCCTATGAAGTGGTCGGGGCTAGGGATTGCAGTTCGAGTCCTGCCTGGGGCCCGTAGTGAGACCTAGTTCCAAAAAAATAGCTGGGCGTGGGCATGCGCCTATAATCCCAGCTACCTGGGAAGCTGAGGCTGGGGATTGGTTGAGTCTGTGGTACCCTGGGCAACATGAGCCTGCACTTTCGTGGGTAAAAATAGCGAGGCCTAATCTCAAAAAAAAAAAAATCTTTTCATCATAAGCATTGTAGAAACTATCGAATAAATGTATGTATGATTGGTTTTTTTTGGTAATTTTATATTACAAGTTTATGTTTTTAGCAGTCATTTAAAGTAATCTTTCTTTGGATTGAAAAATCCTGTTATGTTCAAATAACTATTCCCCCAATAATGTCAGACGGTAGAGAAGTCTTTTTTCTGAAATAATGGGTAAAAGATAAATGAAGAAAGATGATTGACTTCAGTTATCAATAAGTTTGGAATAAACTTTTAGTGCTATTTTTCAATTTTCATGTTTTCTTTTTCAGAATACTTTTATACTTAATTGTAAATAGCGTAGCACTGTATAAGTGTTTTTAATGAAAATGTATAAAAATTAAAACCATCAATAACCCCACTACTCAGAGGTGACCATTTGTATTATTTTTTTACATTTTTTTCTTTTTTCCTTTCGTTTTTCTCTCCTTCTCTTCTACTCTCCGTCTCTTCTGCTCAGATATAGTTGCATTAGTTATCTTTTTTCTTTTGACTTACTTCACTCAGCTAACCCTTCCAGATCTAACCATGTTGCTACAAATGACATGAGTATATCTTTTTTCACTCACTAAGTAGTGTTCCATTGTGTATCTGTAGCACAACTTTTTGATCTGTCATTTGTTTTGGGGCATTTGAATTGTTTCCATTTCTTGTCTATTGAAATAGTACTACAATAAACATAGGAGTGTAGGTATGTCTTTGTGTACTTTTGATAGATTCCTAGGAGTAGAATAACAGGATCATTTGGTAGATTCATTTTTAGTGTTTTGAGGAACTTCAGCACAGCTTTCCATGATGGCTGGACCAGTTTACATTCGCATCAACAGTGTAAGAAGGCTCCTTTTTACCAGCATTTGTTGGTTTTAGTTGTTTGTTTGTTTTTTAGTATAGACCATTCTCACTGGTGCGAGGTGGCATCTCATTGTGGTTTTTTTTTTTTTTTTTAAGAAACTAGGTCTCGCTTTGTTACCCAGGGTTGTCTCGAACCCATGGACTCAAGTGATCCCCAGCATCAGCTCCCAGGTAGCTGGGATTACAGGTACATGCCACAGTGCCCAACTATGTTTTTGAGACTAGGTCTCGCTATGTTACCTGGGGTTGTTTCGAACCTGCAGACTCAAGTGATTCCTAACTTCAACCTCACAGGTAGCTGGGATTACAGGCACACTCCACTGCACTTGGCTTCATTGTGGTTTTGATTTGCTTTTCTCTGATAGTAAGTGATGTCGAATATGATTTTATATGACTGTTAGCCGTTTGCATTTTTTTCTCCCTCTTTTTAAGTTAAGAAATGTGATATATCTTTACTAGTGGGTAACCACAAGAGTTGTGGATTTGGCAAGGAAAGAAGAGTCAGTAGCAACTAGACAGGAAACAGAAAAGGATAGGCTTAAGTAGTTGCTGTACAGATAAAGCAAAGCAAAAACTACTGCTTCTAAAACAGTAATCAAATTCAGGCTCTAATTATCTGGGTTCTAAGGTGAGCATATCATACAAGGAGTGAGCTTTCAGTCCATTTCTTTTTCAGGTAGTTTGTATCTAGGTCTGCCATGTCCTACAAAGGGAGTAAAGGTTGTTATTTGTTTACAGAAAACCATGATGGGTATCAAGAACAACAGACAGGTTCTGCTATAGAGTACCTTATTAAATAGTTTTCCTCCTGTTTCTCCAAATACAATCTCCCAAAAGAGATAGAAGTTATGGAAGGAAAATGTTAGAAGAGTATCCTATTAAAAAGAGTGGCATCATTAATGTGCATATACTTTTCTTCAATCCAAAATGTAAATTTAAAAAGTTTAAAAAGAAAATAAATTTTAAATGTTTTGTTTGTTTGTTTTTGCTTTTCCAGTGTTCCTCGAATCCCATGGGCCTTTGCCATGACAGAAGTATGTGGCATGATTCTGTGCTACATTTGGCTCCTGGTTCTCCTTCTTCACAAGCATAGGTACCTCACTTTCTCCATTTAAAAGACTTAAAGTATTTTGTCTGTTTTGTGTAAAGGTCCTCAAATTTTGTGTCTCCTTTTTGCTGTTTCCTTATTAATTTCTTTCTCTAGTCATTGTGACATTATAGTGACATAGGGAGAAATTGTTTGGATTTAACCAGCAAAGGAACCAGAACTACATATGTACTTTGAATACATTAGAATATGTATCTGAATGTATTTTGCAGGGAAATCCAGAAATGGATATGATCTACTGTAGAGCAACCATTGACAGTCTAGTTTTAACTTTCTTTGGAAATCGAAAACATCACTTTCTGTTCAAGAATAGAAATTCCCCTCAAGGATAATCTGTAATTAAATAGATTAAGTGTTTGGATAGAACAGATTATTTTCTGCCTGGAGAGACCCATTTTTTAAAAAGTTAGTTTACATACCATGCATTTCTAGTGAGTGTGGTTCAGATGAAATAGAAAATTACTGAGAGGAAGAGTGCTTTTTTTCACTTTCAGCAAGAAATACAAAGTGTGATTTTCCTTTTTTGCTTGCAAAAAAATTCTGCTTTAATGGGTGGAAGTTATTTAAGATCAAGAAAATAAGGTGTTGTGAAAAAATTTTTTAAGAACTATAAAATATATAGAGCTCCTGTCCATTGGCTTTGGCCAGTGAAAAGAAATAAAAAGATTTGAATTTTGATTCTTTTACCTCACCAGGGAGTACCTAAGATAAGTCATAGTCATGGGCATTTGGATATAGGCAGCAGTTGTTTCAATGTTTTGGAGGTGCAAGGAAAGGTTGATGATGATTATTCTTGCCACACTGTGAAGTGCACACAGATTATATACTTCATTCTCTCCTATTTTATAGCAATATTTTAAAGTGTGGATTGCTTAAAACCAAAGATTTTTGTTTGTTTTTATAAACCATAACGTGTCATTACTGCTTTCTGGTTGAAGATTGTGTCACAAACCATAGATTTAAATTTATCCACTCTTCAAATCAAGAGTTTACCTTATAAGAGATCTTGATACATACAGCAAAGCATACCACTGGCCAATTAAATGCAAGTTTTGGTGTTTAATTATTCAAACAAGTGTTTCTTAAAGTGTGATCTGTCCACCACTTGCTAAAATGCAGGTTCCTGAGTTCCACCCCAGGTGTATACACTAAAGTTTGAAGACAGACCCGATCTTGTATCTGTTGTGTTCTAGGCAACCAGGAAAAATTTTAAAAATGTGCAAAGCACAATTCCTATTCTTAATCTTATAGTCTATTTGCTGAATGCACTGACAAATAAACTTATAGACTTAAGTTAACGTTAGAAGCTAATTACTATCATTAAATAAATTACAGCATAATTAATGAGCAAATAAACCTTGAAATCATTTAATTTTACTTTTTATTCAGTAATAATTCTTGAGCACTAGGACTAAAACTAACCTAATTGTGATATGAAGTGCTATTTTCCTCTTGCATAACTCTTCCCTTAGTCATAGTTTCTTATCAGTGAAATAATGCCCTTATATCTGCAATGTCCAACATGGCAGATACAATGTGGCTACTTCATTTTAATTCATGAAAATTAAATACAATTAAAATTCATTTTCTCAGGTATGCTAGTTGCATTCCAAGTGCTCTGGTACTGAATGTAGTTTATTGAAAATGTTATAAAACATCTCCATCATTCCAGAAAATTCTATTTAGCAATGATGTTTTATATGGTCTCTGAGATGACTAATCTCTTCAAGAAGTCTAGTGATTGGTTCTCCTGCTTACTCTCCCTTTAAGTAAACATTTCATGCTTGGGGTATTTTGGTTTGTTTTCTTCTGATCTTTCTCCCATTTTGGTCGCTCTGTTCACAGGTCAATACTTCTGCGAAGGCTCTGTAGTCTGATGGGCACTGTATTCTTGCTTCGCTGCTTTACCATGTTTGTGACTTCCCTCTCCGTACCAGGACAGCATCTGCAGTGTACTGGAAAGGTAGCCTGCTACCTTCTTTATCATTCTTTCCTCTTGTTCTTCTTGGGTTGATGGTGTCATACATGTAGCGAGGCTAGGACTTTACTTTTAGTATTAAAATGTGCTTTCAGGTGTTTTTTTTTTTTTTTTTTTTTTCGAGACTAGGTCTCGCTATTTTTGCCTGTGGAATCACAGGCTCATGTTGCCCGGGGTATCACAGACTCAAGCAATCCCCAGCCTCAGCTTCCCAGGTAGCTGGGATTACAGGCATGTGCCACCACGCCCAGCTATTTTTTTGGGGACTAGGTCTCACTATGTGCCCCCGGCAGGACTCGAACCGCAATCCCTGGCCCCGGCCGTGGCTTCCTAGGCTGCCGTCTACAGGTATCTGCTACCATGCCTGGCCTTGCTTTCTGGTATTTATAATATTTATTATAAACCTGCGAATTTTTTATTTTTATTCACCATATATATATTTTTTCTTACAGCGTTGTATACGCTGAAGTTCTCCCACCACCATGTCACCTGTGAACTGCTAGCCTGATCTCTTGTGCCCATCCCTACCGATTTTACACTCTCTCCCCCTTGCTGTATGCTTTAGTTCTGTCATGAGTTTGTATAATACTTATAGTAAGTCTCTGTGAATTATTTTGTTAAAGTTTTAATCCAGAATCTGCTTCCCTGTACTTCTGTATACTGATAGTGGTAGTTTTATCCTGTAGAAAAAAAAATTTACAATTATGTTTTCTCCTCCCATCCTTAGCTTCTTTAGTTCCTCATGATATGACTGGTCCCTTTACTGTCTCATCACTTATCACTTTACTTTTGGGGGGGATATAGTAAATAATGTGTTGTTTGTTTGTTTGTTTGTTTTGTATTATACCCTGTACCTTTTTTGCTATATAAATAGTCTAGACATATCTTTTCTGGTTAAATTGAAAGAGAAGTGATTATGAAGATGGGAACTACAACAACAAAGCAATGTAATGAAATACTTAAAACACCTGAAAATTATCTTTAGATACAAAGTTAGCAGTTTTGACTTGTTAAATTTTGACAAAAGAATTTATTATACTGCCTTTCTGAATTTTTTCATACTTTGTGTTCCCAAATATTCAAATGTATATTCTTAATAACTTTGTTGTTATTTTAAGGTTGTTTGTAAAGTGGAAAACTGTCTTTGCAGGGCTCAGTGGTGCGCACCTATAATCCCAGCTACCTGGGAGGCTGAGACTGGGGATTGCTTGAGTCCGCGAGATTGGGACTACCGCAGGCAACATAGCAAGACCTAGTCTCAAAAAAAACAAACAAACATGCACATTAAATACTGTTACACATATTGCTAAAATATCCACTAAAAAGATTAATTTCTCGCTATTAGCAATGTATACATGTCAATTTCCCTACTCCTTGCCAGCACTGCTTATTTATCTTTCATAGTTCTGATTGTGAAAGATAGGAGACTTTAATGACATGTTTCATATTTAAATCTTTATTGAATTTTTTCTGTATGTGGTATGAAGTATATATAGAATAATTTCTCCAATAGTATACTAATTGCTTAGAAGAGATTTAAAAGAAGAAAAAAAATGTAAGCTTATTACACTGAAAAGAGAATTTTCTGTAGCTGAGGGATTTAATTGTGGGTCAGCTGCTAAAAAAGAGGATGTTTAATTATATATCTGGAGGTGCAACATGTGCTACAAAAATAAATACCATCCTCTATAGCTTGAACAGTCCTTTCGCTGTCTCTAATGACTGTTTTTCATTATCATTTACTTATATATGGACATTTCTATTAAATCTGTCCTAAATACTGCTAATTGCTTTGGATTGTAGTATAACCTACTTAATGACCTGTATTATTTGCTGCAATCATTAAAAATAGATAATTAGGTGATAGTAACTAGCATTCAATCCCTTACTTTGAGCTTTTTAAGGTACTTTCATTGTAATAAATTAATTGCTTAAAAGTAAATTCCCAGAAATAGGTTTGGGGGCAGAATCAAGATCATACCTGTTTTTGAAATTTAGCAATGACCGCCATTATAAAAGGAGCGCTTAAAACGATATCTATACTTTGTCTCATAGGAACACCTTACTTATCTGTTGTATTGTGCTTCATTTTTCGAGAATATTTGGTACATTTATGATTGAAGGGATAAGGAAGCTTGAATAATTGAGCAATAAATTGCTTTCTTTCCATAGGCATCACTTATTTCCTGTCCAAGACATTCTCCTAGCAGTCTCTATTCTTCCCTACCTTTTCTATCTCTTATGAATACTATCTCCAACCCTATTTTCATTAGAGATCCTAAAACAACCAAATGTTGAATATTTGTTTACCCTCTTTTTCTCCTCTTTTCTTTACCCTCAACTGAGACAGAAAAGGAAAAATGGATAGTGTATGGTCAGTAGGTGAGATTTCTAATGAAATTGTGGTATCTTAACAATTTTTTCTTTTGTTCAGTAGTAATAGCCAAATCCATAAGACATAGAGCTTTGGAATTGGGTTTTCTGAGTTCACATCCCGGTTATATTATTTCTAATTATGTGACCCTTCTCAACCAGTTGCTCATTTGCAATTGATTCACTTCATTCTCTGTCATAAGTGAAATCTGAAAGTGGGTATTCTGCGAAAGGTATTGTAAACTTTATGGTGTCATAAAAAGCAAGATTTTTCTGCTTTTGAAGATTGTGTTCATAGTCCAAGGTAGTTACTAGAACTTAAATATTATGTCTGAATTGTAGGCTAGAAGAAAAATCAGAAATGACTTCTACCTGGTTATTCTCCCTCTCCTTTATAAGTGCTGCCCAGAATTTTTTTTTTTTTTTTAATTTCAGGTAACATTGTTTTTACAATACTTGTAAACCAGAGGAGGTATAGTATCATGCTGTTTCAAATGTACATTACCTCATCATCTTAGCATCTCACTCATAGTCTACCTGAGCCCTCTAAACCCTGCTTTCCATTCACACCTGTGTAACCTCAGTTTTATATTTAGACTTCTAGTGTTTGTTATTGGTTTGGTTTTCTCTGTATTTTGTATCTTTGTATTTCACTAATAATTGAAACTTTCTCCTTCAGACTTATTTCAAGTGGCACAATCCTCTTCAGTTCCCTCATTTATGTATCACAATGACAAGATTTCACCTTTTTTTTTAATAGCTGAGTATTCCATTGTTGTGTGTGTATATATACCACATCTTAATCCACTCATCTTTACTTGAGCTCTTAGTCATTTCTATACTTGACTTTTATAAATAGTGCTGCAATAATTAAATAGTACTGAAATGAATGCACTGTTCCTTCAAATTTGTGTTTTTGCATTTGTGGGATACCCTAGGGACTGTCTACATACTACATTCCTGCCAGTCTGCATTCCTACTAACATTGTAAAAGGGTTCCGTTTTCTTCACATCTTTACAAACACTTGTTTATTTCTGTTGTTTTTGACACGGACCTTTCTAAGTGAAGATATTTATAAGTCTGACAATACACTGTCATGATTATTACTTCATATAATTTCATATCTATTTAAAGTAACAGAGCTGGTCATGGTGGCACGTGCCTCTAATCCAAGCGCTGGGAGGCAAGAAGCCAGGAGTTGCTTGAGTACACAGGTTCAAGACTACCTCGGGCAACATAGTGAGAGCTGGTCTAGAAAAAGCAGCTGGGCCCGGTGGTGGGCACCTGTAATACCAGCTACCTGGGAGGCTGAGGCCGGGGGTCACTTCAGTCTGTGGGATTGAGACTACCCCAGACTAGACCCAGTCGCTAAAAAAAAAAAAAGTGAGATAAAAGGAGAGCAAGAATATTAAGTATGGGCCAGGTATGATGACTCATGCCTGTAAGCTTCAGCCTATGAAGCGGCCGGGGCTAGGGATTGCGGTTTGAGTCCCGCCAGGGGCCCATAGCGAGACCTAGTTCCGAAAAAATAGCTGGGTGTGGTGGCGCGCGCCTGTAATCGCAGCTACCTGGGAAGCTGAGGCTGGGGATTGCTTGAGCCTGTGGTTCTATGGGCAAAAATAGTGAAACCTAGTCTCAAAAAAAAGAATATTAAGTATGTAAGTATAAAGATTCTGTCAATCATTTTCTATATAAACTTTCTTATCCCTTCCAATTTTGTTTCAGTTGATTTGAGATAATATTTGCTTCCCCCCCACCCCAATTGTATTATTTGGTGTTGAGGTAAATTTGGTTTACAGCACTGCATATCATTTAGGGGTATAAGTTCATATTTTTTCAGATTATGTTTACCGTAACACATCCCCAAAACACCCATAATCCTCCATCGGTCTATCAGACTCCTCCTCCCTTTGGTCCCCAAACCCCATGTTTTTATTCACTGCTTCAGTACAGTTGTGCTTCTGTTTACCTGTGTTAAAAGCACCATAACATTTTGACTACTGTAGTTGTAGTACAGTTTGAATCCTAGAAGTATAGTGCTACCATTCTTTTTTCCTCCAGGATTCCTTTGGCTATTCAGGGTCTTTTGTGGTTTCATATAGATTTCACTAATGCATTTTTCTTTGAAAAGTGCCACTGATGCCTTGATAAAGATTGCATTTAATCTGTTGTATATTGCTTTGGTTAAAATGGCCATATTAACAATGTTAATTCTTCAAAATTGTGGGTAGGGAATATATTTCCATTTCTGTGTCTTCTGTTTCTTCTAACAATGTCTTATAGTCATTGTATAGGTCATTCTTCAGCTCTTTGTTAAGTT
The DNA here is from genome assembly GCA_004024945.1 of Uropsilus gracilis. Taxonomy (NCBI): domain Eukaryota; kingdom Metazoa; phylum Chordata; class Mammalia; order Eulipotyphla; family Talpidae; genus Uropsilus; species Uropsilus gracilis. The sequence goes on from PVHY01005231.1 coordinate 10,090, forward strand.
TACTACTAGGTATTTAATTCTTTTTGATGCATTATAAATAGGATTATAATCTTCATTCTTTCTAGCTCATTGCTTACAGAACATGACCTTTTTATAAATTTGTAGAGCCCAGAAATCATTTATGCTTTCATTTACACAATTTGCAGCAGGGGAGTTTGGGAGATAATAGTATTTTGGTTGAGTTTATAGCCACTTCAAATAAATTTGAGATTCTATTACCAGTGAAGAAGGGGAGAATGAATACTGAATGATACCCATTGGTCCTTGTCATAACCTATTATTGGCAAGAACGGCCAAAAAATACTGATACGATACTGGAATTAAAACCAGAGTATTTTCTAGTAGGATTCTGGTCAAGAAATAAGTTTGAAACTCCAGTTATTTTCAAAAGAAAGCCCCTGACTAGGCCGGACACAGTGGCTCGTGCCTGTAAGCTTCAGCCTATGAAGTGTTTTGTGACCTTTCCATTATAAGAAAACATCTTGTAGAGAAAATTTAATTACCCTGATTTCATATAATTATCAGAGTATTTCTGAATACAGCCAAACATGACCACCCATTCTTGATATCTGTAGCTGATTAGGCTGTAAGTTTGCTGATTTTCCTTAGGTCTTATAAGTCATTTAGCTATTGAATTTTAGTAGAAGTGGGTATTCAGAAGACCTAAGTATTTAAAGCACTAATTCATAACTTTCTTTATAGATATATGGCAGTGTATGGGAGAAACTACACCGGGCCTTTGCCATTTGGAGTGGCTTTGGTATGACCCTAACTGGTGTTCACACTTGTGGAGATTACATGTTCAGTGGTCACACAGTTGTTCTAACTATGCTGAATTTCTTTGTCACTGAATGTAAGTATATCTTTACTACTTCTATTCATATTTTTTAACTAGTTGCAGTGACTGTGGGAAGGATTCTTACAAATGGGGGAAAACAAACTGATTAAAGAAACATGACTAAGAAGCATCTGAAGGAATGTACTTTTAAAATTATCTTTTTGTCCTTTTCCCAGATACACCAAGAAGCTGGAATTTCTTGCACACTTTATCCTGGGTTCTCAACCTCTTTGGAATCTTCTTCATTTTGGCTGCCCATGAACATTATTCCATTGATGTGTTTATTGCCTTTTATATCACCACAAGACTCTTTTTGTACTACCATACTCTGGCCAATACCAGAGCATATCAGCAAAGTAGGAGAGCAAGAATTTGGTTTCCTATGTTTTCTTTTTTTGAATGCAATGTTAATGGTACAGTACCTAATGAATATTGTTGGCCATTTTCAAAACCAGCAATAATGAAAAGACTAATTGGATGAAGATTATCTTTGGAATGGGTTCATGACTATATGGTAGCTGTTGAAAATTAATAACTTTTCTCCCTCTAGATGGTTCCTGGATACTTTTTTTGTGTTATGTGTTGACAAAGTAAATTTTCCTTGTTATTAGCAAAGCTGTGATTACAGAAAGCAAGAAAGAACAATTAAGAGTCCTTATGTATCTGAACAGAAAGCTTAAGTAGATGTTTCTACCCCTTCTCTCTAGGCAGTCTTAATGTTGTGATTGATGTCAACCTGTTATCCTTACATGTTGAGTATTTGCTTATAGAACTTAAGCAAATCAACTTACGCAATTTGCTGGCTGAAGGACTTTTTTTTCTAGTAGGATTCTGGTCAAGAAATAAGTTTGAAACTCCAGTTATTTTCAAAAGAAAACCCCTGACTAGGCCGGACACGGTGGCTCGTGCCTGTAAGCTTCAGCCTATGAAGCAGCCGGGGCTAGGGATCGCGGTTCGTGTCCCGCCTGGGGCCCGTAGCGAGACCTAGTTCCAAAAAAATAGCTGGGCGTGGTGGCGCGCGCCTGTAATCCCAGCTACCTGGGAAGCTGAGGCTGGGGATTGCTTGAGTCTGTGGTACCCCGGGCAATGAGAACCTGCGGTTCCAGGGGCAAAAATAGTGAGACCTAGTCTCAAAAAAAGAAAAGAAAAGAAAAGAAAACCCCTGACTAATTGAGCAGTGCTTGTGCTCATTTGAACTAACCTTCATGTCTTTTTTGAAAGTACAATTCTTGAAAGTGATCCATTTTACTAATAAATAACTTTTGCCTTCTGAACCATTTTTAAGAGAAGCATACTGAACATGCTATGATGTTTGTAATAAGAGGAGAATGCAGGGAATTACCCTTAAGGTGGTGAAGTACTAATGATAAAGCCACTGGAATCCTTATTAACATACATAAAACTAGCATTTTTAACCAAAGATTTAAAAATGTAAAAGATTGAATTCCTATTTTGTTCTGAGTGTTCAGTAAGACCATCTGCAGTAAGTATTCATGATGGAAAAATAGTTGAGTCCACAGAAGAGAAAATTGGCTTAATTTTAGTTATATAGCTACCTGGAGTAATTTCTTACTGTAACTGTTAGAGAGCTGACATCCCAGTTTTATGCTTTTTTAATACTGTTATCTAATGAACAAAACAGTGGAGTGTTTTACTAGATGTTAAAGTTCTTATGTCTTAAATACGGAGGCATGCATGCAAAGGATCTTTTTTTCCTCTGTGAAAAGAAATTTATAACAGGTTGCAAGCATAATAATACTTTTTGGATTTTAAAATTTCTCATTCTTGACCATCAGAAGTAAATCATCTCAGATACACTTGGATTTTAAAAAAGTTTTGTTGATTTTTGTTTTTAAATATAATTGTGTACATACATTCTTTCTATTTAGTCTGAATTTGGCAGTCAGAAGGTGATGTAACTTAATTGCTGTTTATAACAATAGACATTTAAGTAATTGACTCTGTGATAACATTTGTCACTTTACTTTTAATGATTTTGTATAGTAGTTATGAAAGTAGGATGGCTGTTGAATTGGAACTAGAAACCCAACTGATAAGCTTATCTACTTGGAATATTAAGTGTGTAGTTTTTACATTCCATTTTAAGACAAGGAGCTGGAAGAAGTACCCCACTTATTAAAGTCTAAAATAGGCAGAATCTTGCTACTTATGTGGGTGAAATTATTTAATTTTGCACTTTGGGTAATTTTCCCACTCCTATATAAGCTACAGAGAAATGGATTGGCAGGAAAGGAGTAATATGCAAACAAGCTTTGACCAGTTCCTAAAATGACCCCAATTTGGGTCTGCTTTGAACATTGTTTTTTCTCATTTGAAAGATGGCACAAGACAATTCAAGTTATACCATTAAATCTTCTACTTCAGAATCTTACATCTTAAACTTGATTCTGTGACATTCTTGGGGGGGCGTGAAATGCCAACATTTCAACTAAAGAGGTTGCATAACCATGAAGGTTGAAGAATGTTTTCTTCACTTAGAGTAGTTTGACTCTTGCGGTTAAAAGATGTGTTACTGCCAGTTTTCCTAAATGACAGTAGGAGATCTAACTTACTAGATAGGGACTTTTGACAGAAATGTTTGGAAAAATATCTGTGATAGCATTAATATAAGAGCGATAAATTGTTAATGGTAAATTTCCTAGCATCAAGCTTCATGTGGATTCTAGTCTAGACTAAAACAGAAAAAAAAATTTTAGCTTTGCAGAGCTATTGAGATTGCCTAGCAGCAGACTGCAATAGGTTTGCAAAAAAAAAAAAAAACTTTTATCTTTTCAGGAAAGGGTAAGCTAGATTTATTTATAATTTATTGTTTTAACTATTGCAAGGCAGTGTTTACATCAGTTAATCATTTTCAAGTCTCTCAGAAAACTTTTGAGACTTTTTATTTACTATGAAACCTATATTTTAGTTGCTTTTTTGTATAGTCCAGAAATTTCCAGATTTTGTTTTTGTGGGTTTTTCTTAAAATCTAAACCACAGTGCAGATAACCTTTATATCTTCGGTGTGAGTTTGGGTAGGCAGAAAAGCTACATGCCTTAGAGCTGCTTAATTTTGTCCTTGTATTAAGTTCTACAGTTGCAGGCTTGTAAAAGGCTTGCATCATTAAATACTGAGTCCTTTAGTATAGAAGGAACTAAGAAAGTTGGGTTTGGAGTGAAAATTGGTTCATACTGAAAGCCCTTGATTCAGAGCCATAGAAAATAAACTTTTTTCTATGTTTCTGAGGGCAGGATTGCCTTTTTGTTTCATTTCATTTTAAAGTTCATGCAAGACAGTGTTACTCAAGGGTAGTTGAAGTTTATGTAAGGTGTAAGAGGTTTTCAAGAAAATAAGATTAAACATTAAAAATTTTTGGAGAAATGGTTTTTGGCTATGTTACAGAAGTTTCGATATAGGTATCTCCTTAGTTCTCTGTGGCCAGAATTGCTAGGATAGAAGTACAACTTCCATATTCTATGTTTGTTTATTAGTATCTTTTAAAGTCAGTTTAGTCTTAGAAACAGTCAATTAAATAACTGAACTGTTGACAAAGGAAAAGACCCATTGAATAGAGACCTGCTGAGAGTATAATTCTGACACTGCAAGTGGCATTCTTTTGTGTCTTGAATGTGAGTATTGATCTTAGAATTTTAAAACTCTAATTCTAGATCTAGATTCCAAAAAAATTTGTAAATTGACAACTGAGGTTCTTAATTGTTCCTCATATGGAACAACTCATATGGAACAATCTGTTTGTCTTACAGACACCTCTTACATAAAAGTGTTATACATATATTCAGTCATTGATAACAATAATCTACTTTGAATGTAGTCAGCAAAAGATAATCTCTTCATTAATTTCATGTGAACTTTTCAAGGATTCTGGTTCCTAATACATGAGACTATTAACCATATTCTTAAACTCTGAGCCAATAAATTTAATCCTTTCATAGACTCTTTGTATACTTAAGTTATCCCTTATTAAAAGTAATTATAATATTCATTTGTCAGTTCTTTAAGATATTTGGGCATATTAAATAAGAAAACTCCTTTACAATGGTCCATTTGCTTTTTTCCCCTTCTTAAAACAGTATTATTTTCATTTGTAAAGTTTCAAAGCCAAAAAGTATGTCACTTTGCCAGTTTCACTTGACAAATAAGACAGGTTTTGCATTAGTAAGAAGTTTAGTCCAAATTGTCCCTATACCTTTGTAGAGGAGACTTGTTAGTAAAATCAAGTCAGAATACTTTGGGTGTCCAATGAAAAATGAAAGGTTGCAGTCCCCACCCCAGCCCCTCTATCTTTATGTGGCTTTGAATTACTGGAATTATTATGGAAGTAGACTTCTGTCCCCCTGTCATCTACTCCTTACCCCCAATAATTGGCACCAATTTCAAATAACTGAAATGTGGCACATTACTCTGCATTAAGTTTAATAAAAATATCTGAAATCTCTAAGCCATATTTCAGCTACTAATAAAGTTGGTTTTTAGAATATGTTCTACTCTAACTTAACCACAGGGTTATTTTCCTCAGTGCATTCTGTGCTCAAACATAAGGGAGCTTTGTGCCTCTTAGAGAGAAAAAGGAATACTGTTTGTTTCATTGTTCTTTCAGACCTGTTTCTGTGTGAACCACTGGGTTGCTTGGACATAGCCAAGCCATGTTATCACTTTAGTAATGTCATCTTAAAATGCTTAATTTTAACAACTTTTAAATCAGAGAGTCTAAGGACTGTTAGAAACATTTGATATGTTTCTGACATGGAATAAAGGACTAGGAAACGGTACTCTATTGGGGTAAGCAAAATTAACTTGGATTAAAATGGGCATGTTTTGTTCTATGAATTCTACCTAAATGTCACCCTATCCACAGAGAAACTAGTATTACTTGATGATGTGAAAGTTCTGTGGTAGCCATACCTTGAAGCACAGTATTGTATATAAGTAAATATCTTAATTCTAAATTAAATCCAGATTTAACTAATATATATTATTTTATATCTTTGTTGTATTAAAATGTTTAAAAACACTAAAAATAAAATATTTGAAAGTTGGATTGCTGTCTCTTATTTAATGTCTTTGCATTATTAATGTGGCTTGTTTGTTGTTTATATAGTGTATTTTTATTTTTGCAAATTATTGGGCCCATAACTTTAAATCCTAATGTAACATCTGACACTAATTCTTTGTTGTCCTTTACACTGGCCATTCGTGCTTTCCCTCTCTTTAAACTGGAAAGCTAATTGAGCTATCTGAGGATGTTTGAATAATTGTAGTTAAGTTTGAGAGGGAAAAAAGGAAGCAAATAGCTACTTTTCCTGGACATAACGTTTTTGTTTGCTTGTTTGGTTCTGGTTTACTATAATTGAATATATCATCCTGTCAGATGGCTTCTCTGGAAAGAGAAAATAAAAACATCACTAGCAACATTCCATAGAGAAGTAGACCATTAATTTTTAAAATGCCTGACTGAGGAACCTTAGAGGTATGGGAAGAGAATTGGGGCTTGTACCATTTTCTTCCGGTGTTGGTCATTCACATATTTGGCTTTCCTAGTAGGCGTTTCCATTGGAAAAAGTGACTTGAAAATATTTAGAAATCAACGACTTAGCAGACAGTGTCTTCATTTAGTGGTAGCTCATGAGAGGAGGGGCTTACTGGGGACAGAAAAGGATCCAAGAAGACCACTAAGCACGTGAAACTTTTACATATATATATATATTTACTATATATATTCATTATATATATATATATATATATATATTCGTGAACTGTTAGTAGGGTGTGTTGACAGGGTATACTTTCGAGTTTATGTTAAGTGGAAGCCCTGAAATTCCTTTTTCAATTCTAAATAGTGGGCCAGATTTAAGTATTTCTGTAAAACAGGAATTGGTGAGACATGAAATTGTACATCAAAAAAGAGAAGATGGTGGGAAGTATATGAAAGATTAAACTGGAAATGAAGGGAAAGCTGGAGAGACCCCAGGTTAGTGCATGAAGGAGTCAGGAGGTTTTCGGAGGCCTTTTCCCTCAGCAAAAGAATATAAAGACAACATGCAAATAAATTGCCAACTGCTGCTGACTTACTTCAAATCTAGGTATAGTGTATCTTGTATGTAATATCTCTCTTGTGGCTATGCACCTAAGTTATTTGTTGGAGTGCTAGACTGAGGCGTGGAGTGGAGTGTGAGCTGGCTCTGGTGACCTGAGGAGGTAGATGCTGGAATAAGAAAGGGCCTCAGAGGAGCTGAGCTATCATCCTCAACTGTAACTTTGAAGAGGATCTAGTGATTAGCTGTAAGACCTCTGCTAGAAGAGCATGATATTTAAAAGCCATACATAATCAGCTCACGGGTCTCTGAGAACCAGAAATACAAAACCACCAAGACTTGTTCATATTCCAGCCTTGAGAGCGCTGGATTCAACTATAAAGAGACTATCTTTACCTAGTAGTTTTTTGATACAGAGTAATCAGCAGCCTTCATCAATAAGAGGTCAAAGAACATGAAACTTGAACCTGTTTTTCCACAAAGACTGATTTTGGAGGCTTGGCTGAAGAGCACTTAGCAGTAGTGATGTAATTTGAAGGACTTCAGCACACTTGAGTTTTCATATGCAGAAATTTGATAAGCTCAGCTGTCAGGCAAGAATTTGAATTTTCACTACTGATTCAACAGTGGTACCCATGATGCTTACTATCTTTTAAAGAAGTTACAAGTTTTTAGTAAGTATCTTAATGAATGTGCTAACAAACTGGGCATACTCTTCCTCCAACATTGTGCACAGGCACAATTTATTTTATGTGTTTTTCTAGAGAAAGTCCATATACATGCAAATAGATATTTGTTTTACATTATTTTACACAATATAGAGTCTATACTTGTAAATATATATGTGTATATAGTTTTTGCATCTTTTTTCAATTAACAGAGTCAATGAGCCGGGCACGGTGGCCCATGCCTGTAAGCTTCAGCCTATGAAGCGACTGGGACTAGGGATCGTGGTTCAAGTCCGGCTCTGGACAACATAGAGAGACCTAGTCCCAAAAAATAGCTGGGCGTGGTGGCGCATGCCTGTAATCCCAGCTACCTGGGAAGCTGAGGCTGGGGGTTGCTTTGAGTCTGTAGCACCTGGGGCAATAGGAACCATGGGCAAAAATAGCGAGACCTAGCCTTAACAACAACAACAACAACAAAAAACCAATGACCTCTACCAAGTTGAATTATTTAGTTGAATAAATTGTTTCATTGTTTCAGTGAGGGGAGAAGGCACACTATGAGCCGCTTCTCAGATGGTACAGAAAGGCCCTCTTAGAGGGTTTTGATTTGTGTTAGGTAGAGGAGGTTTTTAATCTAGTCCTTTGCTTCATTATTGTTGAAGGCAGTATGTTCTCCCATTGTATGTGTTATAATGTATTATTTCTCACCAGAAAAATGGACATTTAGATGGCTTTTCAAGCAATGCCACAGTGAAGTATTATTTTGCATGTAAGTTTGTAGAGTAATTGTTAAAGGTGCTATTGTTAAAGGTGAAGTTACTGGGTCAAAGGTTTTGTATGTATATTTTAAATTTTGTTAGGTATTGTCTCAATAGAAGTTGTACCAGTTCTACCACTAACAATGTATGAATTTGCCTGTTCACATGAACGTTTCTAAATAATGTATTACTAAACTTTATTTTTGCCAATCTGATAGACTTTTGAAAGAGGCAAAGACAGTATTATTTATCCTATATGCAGACCTCATCACAGTCATGAAGTTACATAAAATACATAAAATTGCATCTTATTCCCTTTCTATATAAGTAAGCTGCATAAATATTTTCTAAATATTATAAGGGAATAGTAGAATAACAGCTTTATTGCTATGAAAATCTAGTATACTAATTGAATTGCAGATATCTGAATGAGAAAAAATGAGAAAAGATGATTTAGCAAATTGAGAATTTTTCCTTCTATTTTATTTGTGGGGTGTTTTTTTTTTGTTTTGTTTTTTGAGATTAGGTCTTGCTGTTTTTGCCTGTGGAACCGCAGGCTCTCATTGCCTGGGGTACCACAGACTCAAGCAATCCCAAGCCTCAGCTTCCCAGGTAGCTGGGATTACAGGCACGTGCCACCACAGCCAGCTGTTTTTTTGGAACTAGGTCTCGCTACCGGTCCCAGGCGGGACTCCAACCGCGATCCCTAGCCCCGGCCACTTCATAGGCTGAAGCTTACAGGCATGAGCCACCATGCCTGGCCCTTTATTTGTAATAGACTTTAAATTAGCCATCTCTCTCTCTCTCTCTCTCTCTCTCTCTCTCTCTCTCTCTCTCTCTCTCTTTCTGAGACTAGATCTTGCTTTCTCAGTAAGATTCCCTACTCTTCATCATGATGATTAGTCACTGGCAACAAATTTAACTTAAAAACAAATTGCTGTTTACTCCTGGTGGGATTTGGCACATTAGGTACCAGAAGTATTCTGACACAGACACAGTAAAAAATGAAGGATAGAGTGTGACAGCAAGCACTTACTGCCTGACAGCACTAACAGGACTTCAGAGGTAGTAGTATCTGGGGGTAGAGGAAATAAATTTACTGGCTTCTACAGTAACCTTGGCATGTTCTACAAACAAGAGGCCAGTTTGTCTTAAGAGTCAGGAAAGAAGGTTGATACATTCGAAATTGATGTTATAAAGGGCTTTAATCATGCAGGACTCAAAGGTCCTGGTAAAGATTAGATTTTGTTTAGTGTCATGAGAAGCCTTTGAAGGATTTTGGTTTTGTGTAGGGGAAGAGGCATCTTCATCCCACATTCTCACTGGAGCAGAATGACATGACCTGTAGGCCAAGGTAGAGAAGGTCAACTTCCTTTTAAATGAGACAACTTGATGACCTTGAAACAGACTGCTTCATCCCTGAAGTTTCATCAAGCTCCGTTTGGTCCTTTATTAGCAGCCAGGAGGATTGAGGGATATTCAAAGAAGTAAAAACTGCAATTATTTGCTCCTGAGTACAACAGGATGAGGTCAGCAGATGCAACAGTGGAAGAGGCAATAACGGATATAATAAAAAGGATTTTTTTTTTGAGACTAGGTCCCACTATTTTTGCCCGTTGAACTGCAGGCTCACATTGCCTGGGGTACCACGGACTCAAGCAATCCCTAGCCTCAGCTTCCCAGGTAACTGGGATTACAGGTGTGCACCACCATGCCCAGCTATTTTTGGGGGACTAGGGCTTGCGATGTTGCCTCAGGTGTGTCTCGAACCGAGATTCCCCAGTCCCAGCTGCGACTCCATAAGCTTTCGCTTACAAGCATGCGCCACTGTGCCTGGCTTTAAAGAGGATTTTTCTTAATGTTCCATCACTTGAACGAGAAATCTTTTGGCAAATTAGATTTTTGAGAGCCTTGTTTTTGTTTCAGAGGCTGACTTTTGCAAGTGGGCACCAGCAGAGGGTGCTACAACCCTCTAGCAGTTTGTATGTCTGTGTCAGTAGGCACAGGATTAGCTATGGAAATGGTTGCTTTGAAAAAAAGTATAATGTACATCAGTCACCTTGCTTGTTACAATGAATTGCTAAATCCTATCTCCTGAGTGTTAGAGTAGAAGGGAGGAATTTTCATTTCTATCAGGTTCCCAGGCAATGGTATGCTGCCTATCAGTTTGGTTCACAGTCAGAGGTGACCAGCTTTCACATGAGGCATCTTCCCCAAGGGTATTTGAGAATCAGGTGAATGAGAATGGAGTTGAGTGAGAATGCAAGTGTTCACAAAGCTCCCTAGTTTGCCTTCCCCTCAGATAGATGCTAGTGAAAGTATTCTGTAAATTGTAAAACTCTTTTCAAGTGATAAATGTAAACACCTCACTTAGCTTTTTTTCTTCTCCATTTTGTCATAATTTTGGTTTCCAATAATATATTACCAGCATATAGAAATAAATTGTTGATCTTTTATGACATTGTCAAAGTCATGTCCTAAAAATTCTTTTGTAGATTCCTGAGGATTTTTTTTTACATGGTTGTATATAGTAGCATCTGTGAATGGGGATAGTTTTATCTTTCCTTCATTCCATCTTGAATTTTTGCTTCTCATGGCCAGAACCTGATGTCCTGACTCCATTCTTTCATATATCCAGGAGCAAAGAACAGGCCAATTCACAAGACAAGTGATGATATTCTGAATCCTAAATCATCGCACAGGACACTTAGGGAAAAATATTTGAGATAAGATATTGGACTTGAAATGAGAGAGACCTAGCCTTAATGAAATAGTTTGTTCTCATGGGACAGAGCTAGAGAGTAGAACTCCTGTCCTACAATGGGAAAAGTCTGACTCAGTCAGGATTGAATAGTTTAGTCCTTAGCGGAATCCTGCCACTCTGAAACAGGAGTTCATGAGTGGTTCAAGTATTCGAGTTGTAGTATTTCAGAAGACTTTTGGATTAAGCATTGGGGTGGACCAGGACTTAGAAGAGGTGAAGGTGGTTTTCAGGCCATTAGATAGAGCAGCGGTATTAATGGCTGCATGCTTAAAGAGGTTCCAAAGGGAAGCCAACAAGTTAGGCTGTAGTCTAGGCAACAGGGTACAGGAGACTTACTCTTTCCCAGACAGTAGAAAGGCAGGATTAAATAGTGTCTGGGGACTGTGTACTGCATTTGTGTCCTTTCTCCCTGCTCACATCCCGATGCCTTCACACATTGGCACTAGGTTCATGACCTTCCTTAGCTCTTCTTTTACCAAACATTTTTTCCTGAGGACTAGCTTCTGGGATCTGTTCACTAAGCTGCCCCTGTTTTCACAGCTTCTTCCTTCCATGCTTTTACACTCAATGGTAGCCTTTATCTTTTGAAGGAAAATATCAGCACATTGACAAAGAATAAAGAAAGAAGAAAGATATCAACATGACAAAAATACACTACATTTTCATTTCCCTAGTCATAGGGTAGCATATTTTGGAGTGGATTCAAAATTGATACTGCCTTTGACCTGCTACTCTGGACTCCACCTGTCACTCCTTCCTGTTAGGAAAGCCAGTTAAAATAGAAGTGTCTGAGCCACGTGTGGTGGTACATGCCTGTAACCCCAGCTACCTGGGAGGCTGAAGCTAGGGATCACTTGAGTCTGCGGGTTCGAGACAACATAATGAGACCTAGTCTCTAAAACAATAAAAATAAATAGAAATATCTGGAGCCCAGCCCCAGGTTCTGTCTCCTAGTCATGATGTAGTGGATAGTGAATTAGGTAAATTACGAACCACTTTGTCATATCTCCCTCATTTGCTAACAGGATAATGCTTGGAATACACTTTAGTATAGTAGTTTAAGTTTTCCAGAAGCCAGTTGCTTGAATTCAAATCTTTTTTTTTTCTTTTTTTCTTTTCTTTTTTTTTGGAGACTAGGTCTCACTATTTTTGCCCATGGAACCACAGGGTCACATTGCCCAAGGTACCACAGACTCAAGCAATCCCCAGCCTCAGCTTCCCAGGTAGCTGGGATTACAGGCGCACACCACCACACCCAGCTATGTTTTTGGGACTAGGTCTCACTATGGGCCCCCAGCGGGACTTGAACCATGATCCCTGGCCCCGGCCATGGCTTCCTAGGTTGCCACCTACAGGCATGCGCCACCATGCCTGGCTTTGAATTCAAATCTTGATTCTTCCACTACTAGCTGTATAACCTTGAAAGGTTGCCTGGCTTCTGTCTAGTTTTGAGGTGGTAATAGTACCTCACAGAGTTATTATAAGGATTAATGAGTTAATACATGCAAAAGATTTAAAACGTATGTCTCATGTGTTAGATATTATCGCTTCAGCAGCACGTATATTAAAACTGAAGATAGATAATCACTGAATGATGAACTCAAGAATCCACAGGGTTCATATTGTAACCATACTTTGATACTAAATAGTGATATTTGCCTTGATATAAGCCACTAAGACCTTAACAAAGGCATGTAATGGAGTTATTGGCCAGGCATGGTGGCGATGCCTGTAGGTAGCAGCCTAGGAAGCCACGGCCCGGGCCAGGGTTCGTGATTCGAGTCCCACCAGAGGCACGTAGCGAGACCTAGTCCCAAAAAAATAGCTGGCATGGTGGCGCGTGCCTGTAATCCCAGCTACCTGGGAAGGTGAGGCTCAGGATTGCTTGAGTCTGTGGTACCCCAGGCAATGTGAGCCTGTGGTTCCATGGGCAAAAATAGCGAGACCTAGTCTCAAAAAAAAAAAAAAAAAAAAAAAAGAAAGTGGAGTTACTTACACATAGCTATCAGATTGAGGACTGTTTTAAATGTCACAGCCCCAATAAGCTGCTCTTCCCCAGGCAATTGCTCTGCCCATGAACTAGCATGGGGGCCCACACCCCCAGTTATTTAGACAAAACCTTAGATGCTGATGAACTAGGAACTGAAGACGTCACACCACAGGGAATGACAACTTTCTCTCTTTGGGAGTAATCAGGAGCAAAGGCAATGCCCTGATGTGGAACCTGTGAGGGAATTTTGGGGAACTTGGTTCTTGTACCAACCTTTTAGGGGACTAGGCACCCTACATTCCTTGTCTTTATTTATTTTTTTGAGACTAGGTCTTGCTATTTTTGCCCATGGAACACAGGCTCACGTTGCCCAGGGTACCATGGACTCAAGCAATTCCCCAGCCTCAACTTCCCAGGTAGCTGGGATTACAGCACGGGCCACCACACTCAGCCATGTTTTTTGGGACTAGGTCTCGCTGTGTTGCCCCGAGCGGTACTCGAACCGCAATCCCTAGCCCCAGCCACTTCGTAGGCTGAAGCTTACAGGCACGAGCCACTGTGCCCGGCGACATTCCTTGTCTTTAGAAGTGGGACAACAGTCCCTGTTCTACTCAATTCTCAAAGTTCCTGAAAGAAAACAGTTTCGTTTTTTATTTTCTTACATAGTTATTTGTCTTTGTATAGTTATTGTACCTCTTGGGTGTGGCCCTGCCATCAATATTCCACTCCCAGCTACCACCCTGCTCCTGTGTCTCCCGCCCTACTCTGATTATTCCTACTCCTCCCTTGCTGCACATCTTAGATGGATGGTTGGCATAGGAGCTTTGTCCTTTTCCTGGAAGCTTGTCCTTTTCTTGGATGAGAACTTTTGCTGTGTGCCATTTGCAAACCAGAGAAATCAATGTAAACAAGACAAGGAAAACCTCTCTGTTAACCTGTCCCCAGAAAACTCAGGGACTGGATTATTGCGTTGAACTTCTGAGATTGCAATGGCGCCGCTGGCTTCCCTAAATCAGAGATAGTGACCACCTGCCTATACTCCTCATTCCTCAATTACTCTTAGGCTTTAGAATGTTAATTTCCCCTCAGGTTTGTGTTTGTCTTCTTTGAAATTCACCAGACCCTCACCCTGTTTCTTTATAAATACCCCTTTCTTTTGTTAATAAATTTGCCTTTTGGTTCATAACCTCCATTGGGCCCCCAGTTTTGGCTGGGTAATCTCACGATTCTTCTCTTGTACCTTGCTTCCGGCCTTTAACAAACCTTTGCTTCTGGACCACAGTGGACCAGGCTGCTTAGGTCTCCAGGAGCAACTGGGAAGCAGGTAGCAAGGCAGAGCACTTCAGGAACCTCTTGTAGGGCAGGTGTGTGGATTTCTTGTTTTTGGAACTTCTATGATAGATGAGGTTGTCCCATTTTCTCCAGACTGATGTCATCTCTGGGTTCCACACCTTGTCTTTCACATTGATGATCCCATCCTTTCTGATGACTGTCACATGATGCTAAGAACACAGTGAGTTAATGTCCCATAGGAAGAAAGGGAAGGTATTATTGGAGTATGATACTATGTGAATCACATACCTGAACCAAACATCCCTTAAAAAGTGACTTCTTTTTTTTTTTTTTTTTTTTTTGAGACTAGATCTCGCTATTTTTGCCCGTGGAACCGCAGGCTCACATTTCCCAGGATACCACAGACTCAAGCAATCCCCAGCCTCAGCTTCCCAGGTAGCTGGGATTACAGGCACGCGCCACCACACCCAGCTATTTTTTGGAACTAGGTCTCGCTACAGGCCCCAGGCGGGACTCGAACCGCGATTCCTAGCCCCGGCTGCTTCATAGGCTGAAGCTTACAGGCACGAGCCACCATGCCCGGCTAAAAAGTGACTTCTTTTGGAGAGTCAGGATAGGGAGTAAGCAGTGTGTCCTCTACTTACAGAGGACTCCCTTGCTGGCCCTCTTGTTTGCCTTGTCTACACTTCTAGATTGTTCTCTAAATTACACTGAAGTCTTTGGTTGAGCCTATAGAAGTGTTAGTCGCCACCTTCCGTTCCCTTTTTCTAGTGTTCTGTCTCTGCGGCCAGGGTCCTCGGGGAGGCTTTCTGTACTTTTCAGCCTTTCTGTGCTCACCTTGTATCTTATAAGTGTTTTTGCACTGGGTACTAAGCCATCTGTGGTAGACTGCATAACCTTTTGTAGTGTAACTCATTGTTCTCGCCATCAAGGGAAGCCTGTTTCCTCACCTCATGTCTTTGTGACTTGCTTTGACTAATAACATCTGGTGGAAGTGCTGTTATGTGACTCATGAGGCTAAGCCTTAAGAGGCCTTGCAACTTCTACTTTCACTCTCTTGTAATGCTGGCTGTGACCCTGCCATGCCATGACGAAGCCTGGGACGATACCTTTTAAGGAAAGGGGTCCAGTTGATCCACCAGCAGATGCAGCTGTGTAAGCCTAAGGAAGACCAGGAGAACTATTAGGTTAGTATACAGAATTCCTTGTCTTAAGGCGGGAAGTTTTGGTATGGTTTGTTAAGTGCAACAGATAACCGATATACCTAGCATTCTAAAGCCCCTTCCCAATGGTCTTCCATATCTTGAAAGTGTGTTTTTCCAGTCACACTGGCCAGAATCCAGCTCTACATTGACCAGAATTTTTTTTTCTTTTTTCAGAAGGCTAGTCTTGGCTCAGGCTGTTGTATTTTAAATTCAGTCTCACTAGTAAGGTTATTGTTGCTTATGTGGCTTTGTTTGAAACTAAATAAACTAAATCTTATGCTTTTAGTAGACTTATGTCTGGTCAAGATTGAGTAAAAAGGACTAGATATGCTCTCTCACCTTGTTGAAAAAACCCCCTAGTTTGTCACTATTATACTTTTTTTTTTTTTTTTTTTTGAGACTAGGTCTCGCTATTTTTGCTCATGGAACCGCAAGCTCTTGTTGCTCAGGGTACCACAGACTCAAGCAATTTCCAGCTTCAGCTTCCCAGGTAGCTGGGATTACAGGCGCGCACCACCACACCCAGCTATTGTTTTGGAACTCGATCTTGCTACAGGCCCCAGGGGTAACTCGAACCGCCATCCCTAGCTCCGGCTGCTTCATAGGCTGAAGCTTACAGGCACAAGCCACCATGCCTGACCTGTCACTATTATACTAACAGCACTACTTTGCTATGGCCCAGTACAGCAGCCAGTTCCCCTTGATTAGACTCTGTCATTTCATGCTTGCCATAGCATGAAGGAGGTAGAACCTGTCTCAGGTAGATTGTGGGCTCAGCTGGCTTCTCCAGCCTCACCTTGCTAAGTAACCTCTCTTCTTGCTACCTGTTTCTCTCACAACTCATCTCTTGCAGTTTCCAATCTGGCCATGTTATCTGCAATTTGCTGAGCTGCCATGCCATGCTGTGTCATGCCTGTGTATTTTCCCTATGTACTGCCCTTCCCCTTTTTATCTTCCACACAAACATTCTCCATTTTTAATAATCCATTTAATTCTGAGACCTGCTGATATTCCTGGGATGAATGATGCTCTATGTAATACCTCTGTCCGCTGTTCACATTGCAACCCTTCACAATACTTGCTCATGTTTGTCCTTCCTAGGACAAACGGAATAGAGTGTTGATATTTAATTAGTTCCCACCACAGTGTCTGACACATACAAGTTGCTTAATAAACATACATAGGCCAGACACGGTGGCTCGTGCCTGTAAGCTTCAGCCTATGAAGCGGCCGGGGCTAAGGATTGCAGTTCGAGTCCCATCTGGGGCCCGCAGCGAGATTAGTTCCAAAAAAATAGCTGGATGTGGAGGTGTGCGCCTGTAATCCCAGCTACCTGGAGAGCTGAGGCTGGAGATTGCTTGAGTCTATGGTACCCCAGGCAACGAGAGCCTGCGGTTCCACAGGCAAAAATAGCGAGACCTAGTCTCAAAATAAATAAATAAATAAACATTTATAAAGGTAGGGGGAGAAGAAGAAATGTTTTTATGTCAAAATCTGAAAGAATAGGAGGACACTGAGTGGAAGTAGCCCATGCAAAAGCTAAGTGTTCCTCTGAGGTTGAATACTGTAATGTGATTTCATGTTAATGTGGCTCTTGAGGCATTAATTGGGATTTCACTAATTTAGGATGACAAGTTAGTTTATTTTGCACTATAAACATAGAGTTTGTACAGCTAAAATATTGTGGTATAAATAAGAGCAAGCATTTCAAGTAACCTTAAACAGCTGACAAGTAATCCTTTCCATACTAACAATTGATGGCTGAATTATAAAAATTCTCATTTGTGCTGGGCACAGTGGCACACGCCTATAATCCCAACCTTAGGAGGCTGAGGCTAGGAATTACTTGAGTCCATGGGTTTGAGACTACTTGGGCAACATGGTGAGACCTAGTCTCAAAAAAATAGCTGGGTGTGGTGGTGCAAGCCAGTAATCCCACCTACCTGGGAGGCTGAGGCTAGGGATCACTTGAGTCCACAGGTTCAGGACTACCCTGGGCAACATAAGGGAGACATGGTCTTAAAAAAAATTATCATTTGTCCATTAAGATCGATTTTCCCGGCCGGGTACAGTGGCTTGTGCCTGTAAGCTTCAGCCTATGAAGCTGCCAGGGCTAGGGATCGTGGTTCAATCTGGGGCCCGTAACAAGACCTAGTCCCAAAAAAATAGCTGGGCATGGGGGTGCGCGCCTGTAATCCCGGCTACCTGGGAAGCTGAGGCTGGGGATTGCTTGAGTCTGTGGTACCCCGGGCAACGAGAGCCTGCGGTTCCACGGGCGAAAATAGCGAGACCTAGTCTCAAAAAAAAAAAAAAAGATCGATTTTCTCTTAAGACCTATGCCCAGGAACAATTTATCACCAAGTTATTAGCATCAGTTCCTGAAGGTAAAAAATCTGATTTTCTCTTAATACACTTCTAGTCAAACCAACTCTTGTCAGCTGGACCTAGCTAATCCAAGTCAACTATATTTGAAGTCCTTGGCACTGCAGAGAGCAGAGTGATTAATTCAAATGATGTCCTGTAGCTTGTGTCATAAACTTGCTGGGAACTCGAGAAAATGGATGTGATTGTGCAGAAAGTGAAAGAGATGTCCTTGGAACACTTTGGCCTTTAGATTTAAACCTCATTAATTAGGTGGCTCTCTATTTATAAGGGAGCTGTGGCACAGTCTTGATTCTTAACAGATAACTTCCAAACTTCTCCAAAACAAAACAAAACAAAACAACCAACCCACTACTATATACATGTCACACCCATGGAGCTTTTCTGTGGCATAATGCTTTAAATGAGGAAAATAGTTATGTCATGGAAGTTCATCTGTTGGAACAGTAGGCTGTTGCTGGGGAAGCAGACCTTGCTATTCATGAAAACACTTGTGTTTTGGGAGAACGAAGTGGCCATTTGTGCAGGGCAGAGCTTTTTTTCCCAACTATGACTTTCTATTCTTAGAGAAAGTTTCCTGGAGTTGCCTTTCAAGGAACGGAGGGTTCTGAAGAGCTGAGGTGAGTATGAAGGAAAATGGCCTCCTTGTCATCAGGAGGCAATGTTAAGGTCCTGGAAAAGGTGATGTCCTTTCCTGAGGGGCATCCCCAAAGGCAGAGGGATAGTTGGACATATTGTCAGAAGTTCTAGGAATACCAGTGGTTTCCTCCTGGAAAGACTGACAACTTACTTTGGGGGCCACTATTGCTGTGCTTTGATTTGACCAACTCAGAATCCATGGGAAAACCCTAAAACAACAAAATAAAAAAGAACAGAAAACCCTAAAACAAGGTAGCCTCACTCCCTGAACACAGTGAGGAGGCAGTACTCTGAAGTGAGTAGGAAAGCTCTAGTTCTGGATGTTCTGAGTGTGCTCCTTCATTGACACACTGTATGTCATTAATCTTTGAAATTTCCTTCCTTGCTTTCCTGCCATTTTTTTCCTAGTTGCACTCAGTTTGGGTAGGAGTCCTTTCACAGATAAAATCATCATTCCAATCTGTTTATAGGGCATAGCATGCCAACCTCCACAGAGGACCTAAGAGCACACTTGGTCTTCCTGGTCCTCTTCACAGCAGTTATTTTGGAAATCATGGTTCTTTTATATATTTAAATGTCATACATGTGCAATAAATATATACTATATAAATATTTTCTACTTCATACTTGATTATCTTTCATATTACATATCTTGAATGTTAATATTTTCTGTATTGCTGACTGATTTTCCTGATTAACTTTGGCTTTTCTCTGAGATGCTCCTTTCCTTCTGCAAATGGCCTTCTTTTCCATTCAATTTAACAGCTATCTCTTGGTTCACAACAAGTGTAACCTGTTTCCTTGTTCTTCAGGTGAGATAAAGATGATTACACTATCCCACTCTCAAGAGCTTATAATCTAATAGGGGAGGTAGGAAAAACACAAATGATTATAATGATCATAATCATTCTGATTGTTGAGCACCTGCTATATGCTTGGTGCTTTAAGTGAAATATTTTACTCAATCCTTATAGGTTTTACAAGATAATGAGATCATCCCCCCATTTTACATCTTGTCCAGGATCTGTCTTCCAGAGTCCTTGAACTTCTCTACTGTACTAGGAGGCCTCTCAGTGACTGCAGATGTCATAAAATTGGATTAAAAGAGGAACTAGATCTGGAAAAATATTAGGAAACTTTTGAGATGGGTATGCTGGTTTACATCAGCCAAACAGTAATGTCAATATGGAACTTGATGTGCAGAAGATTTATTGAGGGATATGTGTGTGATGAGCAAAAGAGAAAAAGGCAGGCAAAGCAGATTTCAATACAGGAAGGGTGGAAGTTTAAGTCAGAAGTATCTCAGGCAGCACTAGAATTCCAAGGGAGTTTCAACTGGGCCAAAAAGACGTCCTCATCCTTGCAGTTAGAGGTGTCCCACGTTTTACAGTCCTACTGCATGGCTGTCCTCCCATGCTCAGCCGTCAGCAGGGAGCAACCAGTATCACCTCACTGAGTCTAGCAGGGCAGACTCTACTAGACTCTGCTGTGCTTACCATAGTAGCAGATCTGAATGGTGCATTTTTACAGCTGCCTTGATTGGCTAAATTTCAGTGGTAGCTCTATTGAGAATGACATTTGAGACATCACACTTTCAGTGAAACACTAGTCTTTCAATTCCTCCTTCACAAAGCTGAAACAGAAGGCATTCTCTTTTCAGAGATTGAACACACACAAAAATTCAAGACTGAGAAGTTACATTTTAAGATATGGATTAACAGGTTTGGTCTAATAGTTCCCAAATCTATTTGATCACTGAGCTTTTTCTATATATGTAAATTTAGTTAATGTGCTCATAATTAGTATTTAGCCTGGAACTTTTTTTTTTTATGGAGGAGAGTCATGCACTCAGAATTGTGTGTTCTGGCAGTGGAGTGTAGTTCCTACACACCACTCTTAGAGCAAGAGGTGGCTCTAAAAGTTAGTCATGGATAATAAGTCTATACAACTGTGATCAGCCCTGGGGATGCCTCCAGTCTCCAGACATAACATGTGAATCACTTCACTTCAATTGCTCTACTTCCAACCAGAAGCATAGGAAAATTCAAATTAGTGTGAGGGAAGGTAGGTCATCCAATATCAAACTGACCTACCTCCTACAGCCAGAAATAATAGTCCATTGTCCTCTGGTTTCCTCTTCAGCGTCCCTTTGTATTGAGTGTCCAGGTGGCTGCCAGCCAAGCTGCCCTCATGACTTACTCAGGCCTTGGAACTCTCCCTTACTCTCCTTCCACTGCTACCCACACCAGCCCCAGAGACTGAGTGCAGACACACCATAGATGCAAGCAGCCATGTGACTGATGAGATTTTCAGCAGTGACCTAGTGACAGGTCTAAAGAAGCCAGCTTCCTTTTCTCTCCTTTTACCATCTCTGTGGAGGCTCATGCCCTTACACAAATTTAACAGAGAGGGCCGGGCACGGTGGCTTGTGGTTGTAAGCTTCAGCCTATGAAGCGGCCGGGGCTAGGGATCATGGTTTGAGTCCCACCTTGGGCCCATAGCGAGACCTAGTTCCAAAAAAATAGCTGGGCGTGGTGATGCATGCCTGTAATCCCAGCTACCTGGGAAGCTGAGGCTGGTAATTACTTGAGTCTGTGGTACCCCGGGCAATGAGAACCTGGGTTCCAAGGGCAAAAATAGCGAGACCTAGTCTCAAAACAAACAAACAAACAAACAAACAAAAACAAATTTAACGGAGAAATTTTGAAGGCAGCTATCTCAATGTACTTGGTCAAGGAACAGGTGGTTCAAAGCAGTAGAATCTTTATATGTTCCACAAACGTGACTAGTCACTCTCAATGGGTAATGCTGTGACAGTGGGGAGGCAATATGAACGATGGTTAAGAGCATGTGCCTAGACTCAGAAGGAGCTTAAATTTTTTTCTACCTTTACACTGGGCCTGTTACCTCAACTTGGTAGGCTCATGTTTCTCATGTATAGTACCTTCAGTTTCCTTACTGTACCAGAAGGGATCAGTTGTTATTAGGGTTGTTAGAAGAAGTGAAGAAAGTGTATGAAATGTTTAGAGTGGTGTTTGACACAAAGGAAGTGCCTGGTATATATTAGCCATTATTATTTTGATCATATTTATTATTATACCTGTCATTATTATATATTGGATAAATGGGTAGATATAGAATTGATTAAGAAGCAGTTTTCACCATAAGAATTAGTAAGGTAAGGTGAAAGTCAGAATATTCTTTTAAAAATATGACAGGTAGGTAACTTTTACTAAAAAAAATCCGATACACAAATACTGAACTCTAGTTAATGAAGTTACATACCGAAGTCTGCAAGTTACTTTGAAATGCATCAAAAAGATAACATGGATTGCTGAATGGAGCAATTGCTATGATATAAAACAAATGTAGTAATACAGTAAATACAAACTCTGGGTAGTAAATATGAGTGTTTATTATATAATCCTTTCAACATTTGCTTATGTTTGAAAATTGTCATAATATTGGGAAAAACATAATAAAAGCTACTGGCTTGACTTTGAGCCAGTTAATCCTCGGGTGCTCCTTGCTCCCCAGTTGTGGGTCCTAATTCCTTAAAATGTTATTCCCATTATCCATCTATGCTCTTCTTAGCTTTCATCTCAATCCTGTCTTACTTTCTTCTTCTTTAGCTTCCCACTGCTACCCTTTTTGCCACTTCATCTTGAAGAGCTCTCTAGAACCTTGTTCAATTATAACAAACTACCCTGTCTTTTTGGGGGGAGGGGTGGAGACTAGGTCTCGTTTTGTTTCCTGGGGTAGTCCCAAACCCGAGGACTCAAGTGATCCCTAGTCCCTCAGCCTTCCAGGTAGCTGGGATTACAGGTGTGCGCCACCATGCCTGGCTATTTTATATTAGGTCTCGCTATGTTTGTTGGGGTAGTCTCAAACCCACGGGCTCAAATGATTCCTAGCCTCAGCCTCTCAAGGCTGGGATTACAGGCACGTGCCAGATGCCAGGCATCTGGCAACTACCCTAAGTCTTCAGCTTCACTACCAAGTGCACTTCTACTCTCCTCACCTTAGCAAAAAGCTACCTTTTCCCATGGATAATGGATCCCAAGAACACTCATTTTCTAATGTCCACTCCCACCCTAGGATTGAGGATAAGGATGACTACTTTCTTCATTCCTCCACGTGCCTATAAAATCATATTTTTGAGGTTTGACACCAGTTTTATAATGTCTACTTATTGTCTTTATTTATTACCAGTTTCCTGGGCACTCTCCTGTGTTCTCTGGGGACTTTGGCACCTGACTCACACACAGTTTTCCTTGCAACTTCTTATCATATCAATACCCTGGTGACTTTAGTATCTTTGCCAACAACGTGTGCCTATCCCACCATTGTGTATTGGCTATGTGTGGGCTGTCGAGATAGCTCCAGGAACCTAGCCTCGCCCATTGTCCTTGATCACCTCAGTGCCAGTGAACTTTATTTCCATTTCACCCTTCCATGGTTCCCCCCAAGAATGTTCTGCTGCTATAACTTATATCCCATGCCCAATGTCCCTCGTTGTTGTTGTTTTTTTTTTGAGACTAGGTCTCGCTATTTTTACCTGTGGAACCGCAGGCTCTTGTTGCCCAGAGTACGACAGACTCCAGCAATCCTCAGCCTCAGCTTCCCAGGCAGACAGGATTACAGGTGTGTGCCACCACGCCCAGCTATTTTTTTTTTTTTGGAACTAGGTCTTACTACGGGCCCCAGGTGGGACTCAAACCACACGATCCCTAGCCCCAGCTGCTTCATAGGCTGAAGCTTACAGGCATGAGCCACCGTGCCAGGCCCCCAATGTCCCTTGTTGTAACCATAATCACAGCTTTCTCTACCCTCACCTTCCCATTCCCCCTTCTTGGATAACCTGTTCTGGGAGAAGTTAGCTGCTATATCATGTAGAATTCAGGTACCCCATGGAGAGATCCACATGGTGAGAAACTGAGGTTTCTTGCCAAGAGTCATAGGAGGGAACCATCTTGGAAGCAATCTCTTAACACAAACCTTCAGATGGTGGTAAAGAGCTAAGATCTTGACTTGGACCTCATGGGAGGCCCTGACGCAGAACCAGCCAGCTAAGTTACTTCCTTATATTTACCCATAGTAGGCCAGGCACGGTGGCTTGCACTTGTAAGCTTCAGCCTATGAAGCGGCCGGGGCTAGGGATCGCGGTTCGTGTCCCGCCTGGGGCCCGTAGCGAGACCTAGTTCCACAAAATAGTTGGGCGTGGTGGTGCGCGCCTGTCATCCCAGCTCCCTGGGAAGCTGAGGCTGGGGATTGCTTGGTATCCCGGGCAACGAGAGCCTGTGGTACCCCGGGCAACGAGAGCTGCGGTTCCACGGGCAAAAATAGCAAGACCTAGTCTCAAAAAAAAAAAAAAAATTACCCATAGAAAATTTCATAAAGTAAAATGTTTATTGTCTTAAAATGTTAAGTTTTGGGTATAATGGTAACTAACAGTCTTCACTTGACTACTACTCAGGATGTCACTGTTGACCACTCCTCCTTTTATCCACTCTTTTCTCCTTTGGTGTCCAGGAAATCAGCCATCCTGAGGTTTTTTGTTTGTTTTTTTTAAGTCTACTAGTCAAGCTTTGTGTGTTTTCATTAGTTCTTTACTGTTTGTCCCTGAAATACCAGTGCCCTTAAGGCTTCTGTCTCTATTCCTATCCTACCTCTCATTGACTTAGATCATACCGATGATTAACCATAATTAAAATTTTCAGGCTAATGTCTTTCACCTAGACCTTTCCTTTAGGCTTCATAACTGCCTATTTGACAATTCAATTTAGATGTGACCCTTGGCTCCTCAAACTTAGCTGAAATGGAATCTTGCTTTATCCTCACCCATTTCCCTCTTCCTGCAGCCCTTCCCACAGTGAGTAGAACTTTGTCCTCTTATTTTCTCAGACTCTAAGTGCCTTGAGAGCTGAGAGCTGAATCTGAATGGACTCTGCTTCCTCTGTAGGTTTCAGAAAGTAGTTGCTAAGTAGTAGCTGCTACTAATGCTGTTTGAGCTAAAGGATTTTGGATATGAGCATTCATTTTTTTAATTCCATATATTTTTACATTATTGTATACCCTTATGTTCTCCCACAACCCATGAACCATCATCTGAATCTCTTGTGCTCATCCCTCCCAATTTCATCCTTCCCCCCCCCCCTTTTTTTTGAGACTAGGTCTCTATTTTTGCCCGTGGAACCACAGGCTCTTGTTGCCCTGGGTACCACAGACTGAAGCAATCCCTCAAGCCTCAGCTTCCCAGGTAGCTGGGATTACAGGCGGGTGCCACCACACCCAGCTATTTTTTTGAAACTAGGTCTCACTATGGGCCCCAGGTGGGACTCGAACCGCGTTCCCAAGACCCGGCCGCTTCATAGGCTGAAGCTTACAGGTACAAGCCACCGTGCCTGGCCCCTCCCCATCTTTTGATGTATGCTTTAGTTCTATTGTCAGTTTGTTATTTATGACTTTTTCATTTCATTTTGCTTTTTTGTCCTTTTGTTTTCACTATATCTCACGTAGAAGGGAGATGTACTTATTTGAATGTACTTATTTGAATCTTATTTGAAACCCACTTGAATTTACTGGATCCAACTTTGAGCTACATTGCTCTATATAGTTCCTCGGATTTGTAGAAATCTCAGATCTGTGTACTGTAGCAAAGTAAAATTCCCTGGGAGTTAATGCTATAGTTAGAAACCAGTGTGAATAAATCTTACTTCATGTAATGGAGGTGACTGAGACTAGGTTTTTTTTGGGCAGGTGTTGTGTTATGCTGCAGTAAGGATGACATTTCATTCTCTGATATTAGCCTGACAACAGCATCAAACATAACCAAGAGCCTACCAGATCCCTGTAAGGCAGGCTTGATTTTCAGACCAACCTGTCTGAACTTGAATAAGGCAATCAATGGATGCCTGGACTTTTAGGAGTAGGCTTATAACCTTTATATGAGTAATCCCAACCAAGGTCAGGCAAGCTTGCTGACACTTCGCTCATGGGAAGGACATACACCAAGTTGCAGATTTAACCTGGTTTTGGGTTGTGGACACCTCTGTAGTCATCTTTTTTCTCCTTTAGGAGGATGGAACCTTGGGAGCACCTGAGTAAAGATGGCTTTCAAAATCAGGGGAAGTCAAAGGGAAAAGGGTTTTGCTCATAGCCTGTGGCCGAATTCAAGTCTACTGCATCTTACTTAGATGTCACTTTGTAAATGGGTAAACTGGGGTATGGGTGGGCTAAGTTGCTGGGATTGGCGACTGATTTCAGAGCCTCAATTGACCTCATATCTATCTCATTAGATGATTTATTTTTTGTTCTTGACTACCTCAGTCATTGTCCACATCCAGGGAACTTGAGTGCGGCATTCTAATGCCTGGTCAGCAGGTTTGACTCATCAACACAGCTCCGGTCCAGTGCAAGTGTAAAGCAGTCTCCTCTCAAAGATGGGGGGAGGTGGCAAAGGGAATCTCAAAAGGCTCGAGACTAGGAGGGGAGGGACACCCTGAGACGTGCTCAAGTTTGTTCCAGGACGGGCGGCCGAAGAAAACCTCTCAGGTGGAGTCCAACCCAGCCAGACAATTACAACGCGGATGGAGGACAAAGAAAGGGCGTAAAGTGCCGGAGGTGGCACCCCTGCGCCCCACTCTTTTTCTCCCTGGGCCGGGGCAGTCTTACAGAAGTGCAGGAAGCCCTTGCTGAGGGTAAAACTCAGCTCTTTCCAGATGCCCCACACAGGAACTGTGTCTACAAGATGTGGGACTCACACACGCCAGAGGGAGTCGCTTAGACCTACGTGACCCACGGGATGGGCAGCCGCGCCCAGCCCCGTGCGTGCACGCGCCGGACGCCCCGTCCCGTCGGACGCCCCGTGAGGCGCGCGCGCGAAGCCTCCGCCCCAGCCCCCGCCCGCGCGGTCCTTGCCTCGCTGCCTCCGCCGTTCCCCGCCCCCTCGCCTCTAGGGCTGCCCTTGTCGCTGCCTGATCGGAAGTCCGGCAACTTCTATCTCTCTGGTCTCCGCCGACGGACAGAGGCAGCCCACCTAGAAGGAGGGGGCGTTATCGGTCCACGTGATTGTTCCAGGACAGCTTGGAGTGGGCAGCGGGCAACGCTGCGGAGACAGGCGCGGTGGACAGCCTCGGAGGTATAGGTGGGGTCCTGAC
Source organism: Uropsilus gracilis (assembly GCA_004024945.1). NCBI lineage: Eukaryota > Metazoa > Chordata > Mammalia > Eulipotyphla > Talpidae > Uropsilus > Uropsilus gracilis. The sequence goes on from PVHY01005231.1 coordinate 36,840, forward strand.
GGGGGAGGACTGGGTTGCGGCGGGCGGAACGGTGTCTCCTTCACTTCGCCCTCCAGCCGCGGCAGCCGCAGCCGGACTTCGAGCTAGCCGACCCGCTTCAGCTACAAGCGGAACGGCGGCGGCGGCCACCGTCAGGATACCATCAGGTACAACCCCGTCCGTCTCACTGTTCCTGAGGGCCTGCGCCCCAGCGGCTCCGCTGGAGGCCTGAACCGGACTCGGGGTCGGCCTTGGCTCTCTAAGATGGCCGCGCGGTCCCCGGGCCCCTCGCCCTTTGAGACACCCTCTGCTCCCTGACCCACCACTCACCCTCGCTGACCGCACTTTTTGTCCCTCCCTCAGATCACCATTTCCCGCGGCCTCGCTATGGCGTCCTACGGACAAGGCTGCGCGCGGCGTAAGTATAGCGGCATCTCTGCGGGACCCGGCGACGGTGTCGGCAAAGTATAGCGGGTTCTCTGCGGGACCGGGCGACAGTGTCTGAAGAGTCGAATCCTGTGGAGCAGAAAACCGCAGCCTCTTTCCCACCGATTCTCCAGGGGCTTGCTTGGGTTGTCCACTTCAGTGGCTACTGCACACACTGCCTCTGCGGAGGGGATGTGGACCGCTGGTAGGGGGAGTGAGAACCGCCGGGGTGGGGAGGGGGCGGGCGGGGAGTTGATCGGTGGCCTCGTTCATCTAAAGCTTTTGGACATGCCTTTCACGATCTCGAAAGCAAAAAGTTAATAATTTTGGGATTGGGTCTTTGGAAGATTGGCTCAGTCACTTTCCTAGAGGAAGTAATCACCCCCCTTGTGAGAAAGTAAGGTCATTACATGTGCTTTTAAGGGCGTGGACGTGCTTTGTAGAATGAATGAGCTGGTGTAACCTGCTCAGATTGCTTGACTTCAGCCGCACAGCATTGGCCGATGACTTGACTCATTAATATGCTTGACGTGCCATTTGCTATTTAGTTGGCTTAGACACTTGAGTGAAGCATAGATGACTTTTTTTAAAGTTCCGATATTTAAATTTCTAGAGTTTCTTTTCTCTCCACAATGTTAGTGTGACCTCAGTGAGATACTGTGGGACACATTGGGGGATCAGATTGTCTTGGGTTTTTATTTAATCATTTGGTTGAATCGGGCCCCTTGTGAATTCTGGCACATAGATGTATGTGTCTTTCTACTTTGGGATATATTTCCATAATTTTGTAGCCATTAACTGGGGTTATCCAGTTTAGAGATAAGTGTTGGTGATATCCTTTATGGTTTTCAATTAAAAACCTTTATGGTTTTCAACCAATTTTCAATTCCTGGTGGTATCAGAAATGTATTGCTAACCAGCTGGACAGCTCGATTTAAAGATTGGCATCATCTGTTGATTTAAAGGAGAGAGACATGATGTGGTTCTTGGACAGAAAGTGAGACAATGGGATTATTAACAGTGGAATGTTTCTTCCCACCAGCAATGTGTATTCCTCCATCATATGCTGACCTTGGCAAAGCTGCCAGAGATATTTTCAACAAAGGATTTGGTAAGAATTAAAAAAGATTTATAAGTGAAAACGTGTGTTTGGATTAAATGTGTATTTGGATTAGAGGAATTATATATATAGTTTTCAAATTGTAAATATCATACTACATTAATTCTGCTGTTACATTTCAGATAAAATTTCTGTTAAAATAGTTCTGTAGCCCCTTGGGAAAAACAGCTGTGCTTTATTTCCTTAAGATGTAGTTTATGGTTTGGCTGACTAGAATTGTGTACTACTTTGCTTTTGTGGTGGTGGTAATTCCCAAGGGTTATGGACTTTTTCTGGTGAATTTAGGTTTTCTTGAAGATTTTTGTGCCATTTCCCACCTCATCTTCATTTTTGATGATTTTCCCAGTTTAGGTTATCTCCATGGGGAGATAACCCTTGGGATAAGTGTTTCAAATATCTATGTTTTAATAAATCATTGACTGTTGTGAGATTTAACTTGAATTGATTTTCTGATTTGATACTTAGTTTTAAAATGGAAAGCACTTTTTGGGGGAGGGGGTGTGCCAGCTTTATACCACGACATTAGGCAAAACTGCATAGAGATGTTTTGTTTTTTTATGTGTTATTTTACATGGGATAGTTAATTTTTTTAAAATCTAAGTATGTATCTGCACATAATTTATCTCTCTGAATAGGTGAGATCTATTTTAATATTTAGACAATTGGTGCTCATCTTTCATACAAAACATTAATTTTACTATCTTCCTCTCTTTTTGAAGGTTTTGGGTTGGTGAAACTGGACGTGAAAACAAAGTCATGCAGTGGTGTGGTGAGTGTTGGACATCTAATAAGTTTTGAGTAGGCTTTATATATAATTTCCAATCTACAAAATAGTTGTTACTCAGAGTTGCTTACCATTTCATTCTAAAGAAGAGGCAGACGTTTAAAGGAATTTGTGTAATAATATATTCTGGCATTGGATATAATTTCTCATTTTCATGTGTTTTTCATATTTATATGCACTCAGAAAAGGTGCTGGTTATGTGGATCTTTGTTTACTCAGTAAGGTTACTAGCCGAAGGCAAGGTACCTGTTAAATTTTTTCTTGCAACTCTTTTGTTTAATTCCTTAAAATTCCTCTTAAAATCATTAAGAGTTCTGGTCATAAAAATATTCAGTAGCTCTTAATTTAAGTGTTCTAATCATTTATGGAATGATCATACTATAATCTCTCTTGGGGAGGATTTCCACATGTGTTATGTGAATTTAGATTCCCCTGATTTGGGTAGTTTTAAAGAGGAATTTAAATTTGGATAATTTGATTTTTTTTTTTTTTTCCCTCCAACACATTCCCCAGAGGGAGTAAAGTAATTTTTGGTGTAATTTTATTTTATTTATTTTTAGTTGTGGGGCTTAGTATTGTGTGCGTATAGGATATTGTTGACTATTTTGTTACATTCTTGATTGTAATTGTTAACTACCTTATTGCATATAACTGATATTTATTAAAATTAATCATGCTGCAGTTTCTCAATGCTTAGAGTTGGATTTCTGTCACATTTGTCATGTGGTTTCTTTTGTCTGAAAGGAAGGCTGAGTATTCATTGTGGCTGAGTTACTAGTTCAAGGTGATAGATCACAAAGTGGTGACTTAGTGTTTGTTTTTGTATTTGCTTAACCTGTTGAGACCCCCTTAAAACACTTGCTGTGTATCCATTAAACAACTTTTAAAGTCAGATTGTCCTTATCTTTAGAAAGTTTACTTGCTGCTTGGAGAGACAAAATAAACTTTCAACAGAGAACTATATCAAGTTCCTGTTTGTTTGATAAATCAGCATCTTTGTTGGCAAGTAAAGGCTTATTGTGGACTCAGAGTTTTATAAAGTTAGGTTTAAGATCATGATGCCTAAGAACTGGATCAAGTTAGACAAAGTGTGTTTTGTTTTCATTTTATGTTTATAATAAATTCATTAAGCCTGGTACTGATGTTATAATATGTACCTACCTCCAAATAGTGCCATAATGTCTCCTTCTGTTTTTCTCATCTGAACACAGAAATGTCCACACCACCCCAGAATGTAGAAGTTTAATTGTCTGGTGATGGAGTGAAGGGTGTAAGCTCTGCCAGTGGTGTCATCTGACCCAATTCTGTTCCCATTGTGTGGTCTTGGTTTTGTGTCTTGAGGATTCCTTGGCATGTGTATAGGCTGGTCATTAATCTATGGGCTGATGATGATGGATGACAGTGGGGAGGACCTCAACGGTCATTAATCAGTGGCTTTTGGGATTAAAAATAGCTGTTCAGGCACATTCTTCATTCCATGTTTCTTCTAAAACATGTTCCAAAAATGTTTTTATTTTTGTGTAGAGTATATGAAAATGTGCAGCACTTTCACAATTAATCCTCTAGAGGTAGTATTTGTTCTTATAATTGAGCAAACAGAGACCCAAAAAAAGTTGTCTTCACTGTTGTTCATTTAGGGAGAGAGCCAGAACTGGATGCCAGGACTCCTAAGTTTATATCCATTGTTCTTTACTGCCAGTGGTATTTAGTATAAGCATTGAGTGCCAAGCTTGACTTCAAATTCCTGTTAAAGAAAATCTCTAATTTCAGAACATTGGATATAAGACGTATTTAAATTTTGGGGGGGGGTTTCATATTTTATTCGCATTTATCTCAAGAAAACCTTCTATCCTCTACCCAGACTCTTGCGATGGCAACGTGTGTGACACTTAACATATTAAACCATTAGAATCTAGGGTCTCTAAGACTTCCTGCCTATTAACGGAGAGGAAGGCACCTAGCCAAGGGCAGCTGAGGGGAAGAAACCCCCTCCAAGCTGAACCTGAAGCAGAGGGTGGAAGGGCAAAGCCCCTTGGCGAGTGAGTGACCGCTGCTGACAACAGTGTTCCTAAGGAGACCAGCGATGCCCTCCCCAGACAGGGAAGACATTTAAATTTGCTTCACTGCAAGGTGGTAGCTATACAAATGTTCTTTTTTCTTTTTTTTTTTTTTTTTGAGACTAGGTCTCACTGTTTTTGCCAGTGAAACCACAGGCTTACATTGCCCAGGGTACCATGGATTCAAGAAATTCCCAGCCTCAGCTTCCCAGGTAGCTAGTATTATATGTGTGTACCACCATGCCCAGCTATTTTTTGGGACTAGGTCTCACTGTGTTGCCCTGGGCAGGACTTGAACCGCGATCCCTAGACCCTGCCATGACTCAATAAGCTGTCACTTACAAGCACGTGCCACTGTGCTGGCCTAAAATGTTCTGTTTTCTAAGTGAAGAATACTTGATGTTTTTTTGTATTGATAGAATTTTTTGATATTTCCTTATTCTGCAGCTGTCATAATTTCAGCTATTGCCATAAATTCAAATAATAATTTGAATTGTTAGTTCTTGTCAGCTGTCTTTAGACTTTGCTTTCTAGTGCCCAGAGCATGTAACCATTATTAGAAGACAACTTGTAGATCGGAACTTCAGAGGCCATTTTAATGTTTTATCTTGGAAGGTTTCAGTAGTTTGTTGCACACTGACTTTCTCTGAGTGATTATTAGATTTTTGGATTATCAGTAGCAGATTTGAGATTTCTGATAAGCCCTCCTTTATATTATGCCTTCCTTTTCAGTTAGTGTGCAATTAGGAATTGGTAGGTTATTTTAATTTGCTACAGGTATATATTATAATGTACTTCAAGTTGATCCCTGTGTTTACATTTTCTTCCCCACTAATGTCATCTGTTGTACCTAATACAGTTTTTCCAGTATAAACTAGTTGTAGAATAAATCTGTAATTCCATCTTTCTACTTTATTAAATGAGTATATGAATGTGGTTGGAAATGCAAGAAACAGTGAAATCTCTAAAACAATGTTAAGATTACCAAGAATTTTTTAAAACTTTTTTTTTTGTTCTCTGCATAGATTTCTATGGTGGGGTGCTTTTGCTCTACAAATTTTTAAGGAATAATTCATGTTATCAGTCTTTTATTCACTATTAGAAAGATTGAATGCAGTCACAAAACATGTTTTTTCCTTTACTGGTTGTTGAATCCCAAATCACCTTAGCATTTTCCTTAAGTGGAGTACAATTTATTGTTCACTTGAGAATTAGATAGAGGTTAACTTGTGATTGCTAGATTAGAAATGTTAGCTATAATAAGGTGGTTAGCTATAATAAGCTATAATAAGGTTAGCTATAATAAGGCATTTAGTAACTTATATACTAATATGTCACTCTTGAAAATACACAGTAGCAGAGGGTATGAACATTCAGCAGTCTTGAAATTAGAAAGTGGGTTTTTGGTTAATGTCTTTTGTGTAAGTTTAGCAGTAGATTTCTTCTGGTCTTACAAGAAAATTCATGAAGCTCTTTATTTTCCTGTTAGGAGTTCTCAACATCTGGTTCATCTAATACAGATACTGGTAAAGTTACTGGTACCTTGGAGACCAAATATAAATGGTGTGAGTATGGTCTGACTTTCACAGAAAAATGGAACACTGATAACACTTTGGGAACAGAAATTGCAATCGAAGACCAGGTAACATTTTGAAAATATGCTTCATTTATTTTATTTTTATATTACAAAAAATATATGCAATTGACAATTTCTTTTTCCTTCAAAATAGATCTGTCAAGGTTTGAAACTGACTTTTGACACCACTTTTTCACCAAACACAGGGTAAGCATGGATATTTTTATCTTTGAAATGAAAAGTGTTTCTCTTCTGTATATTTAGGAATGATGCAAATTTAGTGTTCGATGGCTTACCCAGCTGCCTTGGCAGATTTCTGTTTCTGCCTTTGGAGCACTACCTTTGGCTTGCTCTCAGATATTTGCCTCTTTTTATTGTGGCACTGACTTTGGTAATTAGCATATTTCTGAGAGGCCTGTGAGTGGTTGCCAGTTCTGTAAGAAGTCTTAGGGTGATGGCAGTCTCATTACCCCAATTGCCCCTGTGTACTCATTGGAGCTTTTTTTTTTTTAAGATCTTTTATGATGATCCTGCTACATGTTTCACTCTCCAGCTATACTGCTGTTTATTTAAATCTGTTTTGTGCCTTTTCTGGAGAAGTAAATATGTCTTTCCAATTGGTACTGGTTTTAAGTCAGTTTATTTTTCCAGAAAGAAGAGTGGTAAAATCAAGTCTTCTTACAAGAGGGAGTGTATAAACCTTGGTTGTGATGTTGACTTTGATTTTGCTGGACCTGCAATCCATGGTTCAGCTGTCTTCGGTTATGAGGGCTGGCTTGCTGGGTACCAGATGACCTTTGACAGTGCCAAATCAAAGCTGACAAGGAATAACTTTGCAGTGGGCTACAGGACTGGGGACTTCCAGCTACACACTAATGTGTGAGTACTATTTTTAAAAAATTATTTTATTCTAGATACAGTCTAAACGATTTAACATAAAGTTACTATTGTTGGGCATTTCAAGGATATCCCTCAAAGGTATATAGTAAAAAATGTTACTGACTTCTAGTGCTAAAAGAATAAATGTTTATTTTCTTATGAGACTTGATGTGCTTTTTTTTTTTTTTTTTAGAAGAGGCTTAGACATTCATTTAACTTAATTGTTTGTACCATTTGTACTGATTTGCTAATATTACCTAAATGTATGATGTTTACTTGACTGAAGTTGGATAGATATGTGGAAAGAATTTAAAAAGACTTTTTCCTTTGTAAAAGCAATGCTTTGGTAAATAACAGAAGTACAAAGAAAAAACCCAAAATTTCCCATATTCCCACCACCTAGATAGATATGTTATTATTTATTTTGAGACTAGGTCTCGCTATTTTTGCCCGTGGAACCACAGGCTCTTGTTGCCCGGGGTACCTCAGACTCAAGCATCCCCAGCCTCAGCTTCCCAGGTAGCTGGGATGACAGGCGCGCGTCACCACGCCCAGCTATTTTTTGGAACTAGGTCTTGCTGCGGGCCCCAGGCGGGACTCAAACCGCGATCCCTAGCCCCGATCGCTTCATAGGCTGAAGCTTACAGGCATGAGCCACTGTGCCCGGCTAGATGTATAATTTTTAAATATTTTGGTGTTTGACCTTTTAAAAACTGTATACATAAAATACAATCCTTAATCCTCTGCTTATTACACATTTTGATTATTTTCCAGTAGTTTTATGTAGTCTACAACATGATTATTAGGAGCTTTGTGGTAATTTAATTGGATGACTATACCATGATTTATTCGAACAATTGATGTTTTTGGACATAGGCTGAGAAAAGGCCTTTTAAAGCTTTAAAGATTTTAGTAGGACAATAGAAACCCATGAGAACAATGGCTTTTATTTAAATGTAATCATACACTATTAGACTAGTGCCTTGGACAATATTACATTGTTCTATTCTAGATAAACTAATATAAGGTCTCTTGTAGCAATGATGGGACAGAATTTGGAGGATCAATTTATCAGAAAGTATGTGAAGATCTTGACACTTCAGTAAACCTTGCTTGGACATCAGGTACCAACTGCACTCGCTTTGGTATTGCAGCTAAATACCAGTTGGATCCTACTGCTTCCATTTCTGTGAGTACTACTGTGGGCTTAGAGTTGGGTTGGGTTTTGGTTGTGAGAAAGTGTCTTTGGGTATGTGGAATTGTATTGAAAAGTTAAATTGATGTTTATAGAATCTCTAGTTTACAGACAGACTGGAATAGAACTTGGAATGCTACTTTTATGGATACAGTTTTAGAAGTTTGATACTCAGGCCAGGCCACAGGAGTTCTTTAATGTCAAGAAAAATTAGTATTGATGATAATCTTGAGCTCCATATCTGTCTAAACCCAGGGAAGCCAGTATTTTGGGCCCTGGGTCGGTGTTGCTCCTGTTGAGGGAGGGATGAGTAATAATAGTTTATGTGCTACTTTGTCTTTTATGGCTTACAATATATTTTCAAACTTGATCTGAACAGTCACTTTATAGGTGAAGAGACCAAAACTTAGGGAAAGGATTTAGACTGCTTCTGGGGTGAAAGGAAGGAGACACAGAGCCAGGACTGGACTGCACATCTGTAGATTGCCCTTCTGTTGAGGGTGACTGGCTTCTCCTGACTTGTCTGGGACTATCCCAGCTTAGCACTGAAAGTCCTGCATTTCAAAGACTTCTCTCTTACCTGGGCTTGGTTGGGTTGAATCACCACCAGGTCCTGTCCTTAGACTCCCTATTTCTTCCCTCAGTCATATTGGGGAAGGAGTAGGAGGGAATTCAGTATCTGAGGATGTAGAGGGCCTGCCTCCAATTTCAGGCAGATCAACAGCTATTCTTGTGTATCAGCTCCTTATAGGTCAGGAACTGTCTGTACTGTGTGTCCTGGGGAATGAAAGAAAAACTTTAATTTTTTCAGAGTTGTTTCTGTTACATAAAGTAATCTTGTACAATGTTTTGAAAATTTAGACAGTTAAGTTTTAGCTCCATTATTTCATCTTAGCGCAATTGTAAGCAGAATGAGAAGTGCCCAGAATGCTTTTCCCATTGACTAGATAGTAATTTATTTATTTTTTCCCTACTCTCTTTCTGACTGCACTATCACAATAAAAACCTCAAGATTCACACAGCAGACTTCTGGTGTAGTTACATTGCTGTTCTCTTCAAATATTTATCTGTAGCACCAGTACAGATTAAATGTTGTCATAAGATGCAACTCTTGTCTAAAATGGGTCACAAGTTGTGACCTTGTTATTGTGTCACTCCTTAGGATTAGTTTGGAAACAGCATTTCCCACCTAGTTTGTGCTTCTGTTGTCCCAGTCAAATCTTACCATAAATCAGTACTTAAAATCTTGTCACAGTTGCATGGTTAGCCCCTAAAATAGTAGGAGCTGGTCTCTAATTGAAGCTCTTTGTTGGGAACAAAATAGCTTTTAGTGGGGGCATTTCTTCCTTAGACAAATCATGATCACTGGTGAATGAATGAAAGTACTTTTTATATGTGACTTACCATTCCCAATCTGTTTGATCCCAGGAGCTGTTAAATTTTTACTGCGGTAAAGTTGAAGCATTAAGTTGCCTGTTTAGGCAACCTAGGCCCTGGAGATGGGGGTGAAGTGTGCCACATTTATAGCTATGAGCCTCTGGTGTGACTTAATCATGTCTTGCTCTCCAGTGTTCCTTCCAGTCTTGACTGGACTAAATCCTATGATAGAATGGTGCAAAGAGAGCAAGGATTGGTAAATGATGTCCCATTGGAACTTTTCAAGCAGTCTGGTTTCATATTGACAAGACCCAAGTGCATTAATGAGACATGTGAGAATGTAAGGGTAAGGGATTTTTAGTCAGTATGATTTTTCAGAGCAAGTACTTATTTGGAAAATTTTAACATTCGTGGTTTTGATACTTTGGAAAGACTACTGAAGTTTTTTTCTTATATCTGCTTTTGCATTTTTATTTTAGGCGAAAGTCAACAACTCTAGTTTAATTGGAGTGGGCTACACTCAGACTCTGAGGCCTGGTAAGTATTATTGATAAAATGGGGTTGTAAAATTTAGTTTTCATTTTCCAGCTTATTTTACAAGCTTTCCAAGCATCTAAGAAAGTTAATAGTGATTCCTGTTATTTGATACTTATTTTCTGCTGTTTCCTCACTCCTATCTGAATTGTCTTATAGTAATTTTAATTTCTCCTTAGTTTACTCTTTGCTTGTTTTTCAGTTTATAGTCTTATTTACATATCTTGAATCTTGTTGAATTTTTAGCTTAGTCATCGTGTGTGCATGAATTACCTGAGGAATCTTGTTAGAATGCAGCTTCAGTTGTTTTAAGATGCATGCTCTATCCTACAAGCTTTCTGCTGAGTCCAGTGTTGCTGGTTCTTGAATTACAGTTTTTTCGAATAGGAAGGTTGTGAAGCATTTGGAACTTCTTCCCTTCTAAATACAGGTTTTCATCCATTTTTACTGTTTTAGAACCTGAGGAAAATAATAGTAATATAAAACCTCCATGTACTCTTCTCACTGTGACCAGTTTGACCTTTACATTTGTTTTATGCCTCCTATGTCTGTATACATAATTCTGTTATCTTATTTCATATGACTTTGTGAATTATTTAAATGGGTATTTTACAGACTTGTTGATGTATCAGCCATAGTGTGCATAACTTAAGAGTATAAAACATTTCTCTTTATAACTGCACTACCATTTGTCACAGGTGAGAAAATCAAGACTAATAATAACCTAATATCGCCTATTCAGATCGTTTTTCCCTTTCCAGGCATTTAAGATTGTCTTTCTGTTTCCTTTAGTCTGGATAGTATATTGAGCATTAATTGTACTTTCCAGAACACTTTGACCTTGAACAATTTTATGCTCTGACAATATCTACTAGGATCCTCCCAATTGTATTATCTCAAGTACTCCCAAGCGCCCTCTGGTGGCTAGCACTGGTTGGTCATGACACTGAGGAAGTGGCTGGATCTGGGGTGATTTTTTTATATATGGACAGTAGGGGGACATCATGGTTGTCTACTTTTGTTTACAGGTGTGAAGCTTACACTGTCTGCTCTGGTAGACGGGAAGAGCATTAATGCCGGAGGTCACAAACTTGGCCTTGCCCTGGAGTTGGAGGCTTAATCCAGCTGAAAGAAATATCAGAAGATTTGGCCTTAATATATTTCCAGTGTGACCAGCAGGCTCTCCCTCCTCCCCGCCTTTCCCCCATGAAAGTGATCAAAAACAAAGGATGATCTAAGCAAGAGCTGTATTTTAAATATTTAGACAGTTACTTGTTAGCTGGTTTCTAGTTGGATTGGTTATTAGTCACCGATGCTGCAATTAAGCAGTCACCTATACATTATTTAAATGTATTTAACTGTTAAATGCGCTACCCGCCAATAATGAAATAGACCTTTATGAAAACCGTGCAGTTGTGTGCATGTTTGTCTTTATGTTCCTTTTAACATTGACTATTGCCATTGAGTGAGATGGATCAATGGATGTTTTAAAATGAGGTTAAATTTTTTTTGTTAAATTCAGCCATCATTAATATTACTTTTGGTAACCCCAAACATTACAAATTATGAATAAAACAAGTATATATTATTAATGACTCCAAGTATTTGCAGAATTAAAAATATGCTAGCTAGGGGCATATCCCTGATACGCAGTCAGTATTTTTGTGGTGAGCATTTTGCTTTTTATTTAGAACTGTGCAGAGTCCTCTGTATCCCTAGAGTAACCCTCTTAGCTTTTCAGAGTGCAGTAAAAGAATTTATACCTTTACATCTTCAGTTTATGTAAAACTACATTGAATCATTAACCGCAGGAAGGGTTAGAGATTAAGTGATAGAAAGAAAATGAAGGAATAGTGCAGGAAGGTTGTGCACATACATGGAACCCCTGAGTTTTTACCATGAAAACAAGCTAGGCTCTGGTAAAGTGGGAAGGGACGAAGTGTTGGGAAGTTGAGTAGGGTATAGTTTCAGTAATGAGAGGGACTATGAGAAAGGGTATATATATATGGATCCCAGTGAAAGATCACTGCTCAATCCTAGGCAGATACTGACTGAACAACTCAGACTAAAGTTTGAGGCCAGAGATGACAACTTCAGGCTGTGTGGCTATTGGCTTTCAACTGGGCTTGAGATGAATGATAGAAATTGAAAGGTGATTCTGGTTGGAAAAGTTGGAAAGGGAGAAGAATGTTTTTTGATGGGGTGGGAGGAGAGGGTGAAAGAATAATTAGGAGGATGTGACCAAGAAAATAGATTTATTCAGTAGATTCTTAATACTTGATCTGAAGTAGTTTGAAGCTTGAGAGGATAAGAAAACAGTTTACTGGAACTCAGCATCCACAAAATGATACACATTGCAAATATCCAGGTCAAGAGCAATCTCAGAAGCTCAAGCAATTGCTACACACATATACAAAGACCACAAAGCCACTTCCCTTCTTATTTTGTTTCTCCAAGGGATTGGCTGGAATAGCCTAGTGGGCCAGATACAACTTAATGCCAGGAAGTGGGGATTTGAACCAGTTCGAATCAGGAGCTTTAACTAGAAAAAAATCAGGAAAAGATGTCTGTAAGCTGCTAAGTGTGAAAGCACCTCTTTTTTTTTTGAGACTAGGTCTCGCTATTTTTGCCCCTGGAACCACAGGCTCTTGTTGCCCAGGGGGCCACAGACTCAAGCAATCCCCAGCCTCAGCTTCCCAGGTAGCAGGGATTACAGGCGCGTGCCACCACACCCAGCTATTTTTTTGGAACTAGTTCTCACTACGGGCCCCAGGCGGGACTCGAACCGCAATCCCTAGCCCCGGCTGCTTCATAGGCTGAAGCTTACAGGCACGAGCCACCGTGCCAGGCCTGAAAGCACCTCTTGTATGAAATAGAGCTGCGGATAACTCCTAAGCTGCAGGTGGTGATCAGTGGTGAGGGAACCTGCTCAGAAAACCTGGTGACAACTGAAGACCCCGGGATGACCTGTTCCTCAGCTGGCAGGTGGCTTTGATGCTGTGGCTGGGGTTCACCTGGTGTAGTCCAGGACTGGGCTCTGACCATATGTTAATGAAGGTTGGCACAAGTGAATTACCAGTTTTTCAAGGATCTACTTAAAGTAAATTTGTCCTATTCACACATGTCCCTCCTAATACCCCTTCATGAATGGGGGGAGGGTAGCTTTCCAGCCAGGGCCCAGAACACACAGTATAGTATCCTATAGGGATACGATAGGGGACTTGAGTCCAAGTGCCAAGCTGAGAACTCACTTCCTAAGATCTGTGTTAGTTGCCTCCAGATCCTTACCAGGTAGTAATAAAACCTTTTAATATTCCACTGAGGCAGTGTTAATGGGTAAAGCATTTAAAATCTGATCCTGCTTTTCAACTGTTACAGAGATAAATTCCTTCAGGATCCAGGAGAAATGAAGCACTCTCCTTTTCATCCTGTGAAATTTGTCAAAAATTACCATGATGGTGGTGCAGGCCTGGGTGCTTCACACACCCAATTCCAACGATCCCATTGGAACCACCTTCCTTCAGGACTTTAGGGGAGGGCAGGCTGACTTCAGTCAATGCTGGGTCCTCAGGTCTGAGTCAAGTGGCCACTTCACAGAGGTGATGTCCCTGATCAGATCATCTGCTACACCCTTGAGGCCAAACTGACACTTTGGTGAAAACATGGGCAAGTTACCACAGACTGGTTTAAATACCCAGTGACAACCCTGGTACCCTGTAAGGCCTCTTAACTGTTGACAGATCCATCATTCCTGCCAGTACAAGCTGCATGTAACAGGAACTTAAACTTGCTCCTCCTAGGAAGGGATCTAGGAGACCAAAGACTTCCCAGCACCCAGCCCTCAGATCCTGTGGCTGAGGAGGCTGTAATGTGGAGGCAAATCCGAGGGCTGGAGGTTCCTGTGGGTTGAGTTGCAGCTTTGCTGCCAGGTGGCCCCAAGGACTTAAAAATCTGACCTCCAGGTTCCCTTATGCTGAAGAAACTACTTAAGCTGGGACCTTCTGTCCATACCCAATTCAGCGCCACATGGAGGCTCAGAGGATGGGGTCCCGGACCCCGCTTTATTGTAGAATTTAAAGCTTAGAGGCAATGGCTGGATTCCCCAGGTACACCCCTTCAAGCTACCGGCTAGGGCCCAGCCCTAGATCTTGAAGGCCAAGGTGAGGCCGTCGCCCAGGGGCAGGAGGCTGATGTGAACCCTGGCGTCCCGCAGTATGCGCTCATTCAGGTTTCTCACATACTCAGCCTCCGTGTCCCGCCGTTGGGGCTGCAACACCTCCCCGCGCCACAGCACCTGCCGAGCAGGAGGACACGATGAGGGGGGCCTCCAGGGGAGAGGGCTGCTCCAGCAGGAGCAGGGGCTGGAAGCGCTCACCTAGGACGCGAGGACTCCTGCAGAGTATGGGGGCCACGAGGGCGGGACTTACAGACCAGTAGGGTGGGGCCATGGGGCGGGGCAGCGGGCGGAGAGTGGGGACCCAGCCCGAGAGCGGTCGTCCTCGGTCCCTTACTCTGAGCACCGCGAGAACGCCTCCGGGACGCAGCAGCTGCAGGCACCGCTCGTAGTAGGCGGCGCAGTTCTCCTTGTCCGCGTCCACCACCGCCACGTCGAAGGTGCCGGCCTCACCCGCGGCCAGGAGTTCGTCTTTCGAGGGAGGGAGGGGCAGAAGCGGCTGAGTCCGCAGCCCGCCTGCCGGAAGCCCCTGCCCAGGTTGGTCCTGCCACCCTGCATGTGGCTGCAAACTGAGGCCGGGCGGCGGCGTCTGTCCGTGCCCCTTGCCCGCCCGGCGGGTCGGCTAGCTCGCGCCCGGCGGCCCCGTTGGGATTGGCACCAAGGCCCCTTCCGCTGCGGTGCTCACCCAGGGTCTCCAGGGCGGGCTTCAACCGAAGGTCGATCTTGTGCTCCTCCTCAGCCTGCGGAAGGAGCGGTTCAGAGCCAGCACGACCCTCTCCCGGGGCTGGCGGGAGGACCTCAGCTGTCCGGCACACTCACCTGCCTCCACAGGGGCCGCCCCAGCTCAGGGGGCCCCGCGTTCACCTCGCAGGTCACCACGCGCCCGGCGGGGGGCAGCGCCAGGGCCAGCGCCAGGGCTGAGTAGCCCGTGAAAGTGCCTGCGGACGGGGACGCGCGCGGGCTCAGCCGGGGCCGGGGGGGCGTGGCGGGCGACCTCGGTCCCGAGAGAGCCCGGCCTAGTCCTACCCAGGTCCAGCGCCTTCTTGGCCTTGATGAGCCGCGCCAGGTTGGCCAGGAGCTGGGCCTGCTCGCAGGTCATCATGGAGTCCCCGTATGGCTGCTCCAGGGTCAGCTGTGTGTGGGGGAGAGGGTCGGCCAGTCCCCGCGCGGAGGGGGCTCCCCAGGGGCGTGGCTGTAGGCGCGGCCTTGAGGGGCGGGGTCCTCGGGAGCGCCCTCCGCGTAGGGCCCCGGGCGCCCGGAAGCCCCGAGGGGGCCGCTGCCCGGCCCAAGGTCACGCCGCCACGTGGGGCCGCCGGGCCCGGGGTGGGCGCCCGTCCCTTCCCCCGCCCTGCTGACCAGCCGCAGGCTCCTCAGCGCCGGGTGCTCCCGCATGGAGCGGCTCAGCAGATACTGCCACAGGGGGCTGTCCTCGGAGGGCAGCAGGCGCTTCTCTCGCCGGGATCGCCAGAAGGGGCACCGTCTCCCTGCCGAGGAGAGGGCTCGGGGTCAGGCCTGGGACGCTCGGGTGCCGGGGATGAGCCTCAGCCGCAGAAGCCTGGGTCCGCCCTGGCTCTCCCGACCCCCCCCCGGCATCTGCGGCGGGCTCCGCAGGCCCGACTTACCCAGGAAGAGACCAGTGGCGAAGGCGGCTCCCAGCGCGGCCGAGCCCAGGGCCAGAGCGGCTGGCATTGAGATCCGGGGCGCAGACTGGGTCATGGTGCGGGCAGGAGGCGGCGGTGGCCAGGTACCTTGCACTGGGATCACCCGGACCGCACTCTACCCGCCAGCCCTAGCGGCTCCACCTGGTCTGGGCGCTGCTCTCTGTGCTGCGTTCTCGACCGCCACCTGGCGGCCACATGGCCTTACTGTAAGCACCTCCTGGGCAAGGCGGGCGCCATCTCGTGGCGGCGCGTGGAACTGCTCTCGGAGGGGAGCACGCCCTACTTCCAGGAAGGAGGTCCGGGCTCTTCTGGAACGCGTGGCCTGGATGCATGGGTCAGGGAGTTGTTTTGACGAGTCTCTTCTCTATGCGTCTTCGTCATTGCTACCATTTTGGCCCAGCCCCCTTGGGGCATATATAGATGAATGGATGAGTCATGGGTCTCAAAACGGAGTATTGGGTACTAGGGGATAGAAATTTAAGAAGATGGAACCAGGGAAGTCCTCTTGGGAGACGTGACCGAGGCTATCAGGTTGAGGCGTAACGGGCCTGGTTTGGAGAGACACAGCCAGAGGTAGGACTTGGGAGGCCCTGAAGGGTCTTTTGGTGGATTGCTGCGGCGAAATTTACTTGGAATCCTGCCTTGGGGGTCCCAGACTTGAAATCTTGGGCCTATCAGTCTCTCTGAGTCTTGCATCCCTGTAACGGAAACCACTGATAAATGGCACCTTATCCTGCAGCCTGATGTGCAGTAGGAGCTCACAATGGCAGTTCCCCTTATGATCGTGTGCTGGAGTGAAGAAGACACCTTAAGGAGCAAAGAGACCCAATAGGCAGGTGAGGTCCTTTGCAGGCTGTTCAGCAGGGATACTATTCAGTGAGCACTGATTAAACCTGCTGTGGGCTGAACTCTGGGGGGAGGTGGAAGAGCTGTCCTGGTTTTTATTTTTCCTGAAGCTGCTTCTGGAGACCACAGAATATACACAGCTAGCAAGAGTCCCAAGCTTCACAAGCCCCTCTTCTGTAAAATAGGGCTTTTGATAGCTCTGACCTCCCAGGGGTGAAAAGAGAAAATGTGCATGAGCCTGGCGCCTTTAACGGTTACACTGAAAGGAGTCAGAGTCCAAAGGGCAGAGGTCATCCAGCTGTTTGCTCTGTGATTATCCCCTGGAATGGCTGCTCTCACAGACATTTGGTCACCACATGGGCCAGACCAGAGCTCCTCAGGGCATCCCAGGAGGGGTCCCTTGAGCAAGACCAGAGCCACACTTGTTTGGAAGGTGGCGGTCTTTGAGTGGCTTTGGACTAGACACAAGAGGGCAGTGATCTGGGGAGAAACTTTGAGCCAGGGCTGACCCCAGCTTTCAAACCCTAGGCCTTAGGCAGCTAGGGAAGGAGGACACCCAGCTTCCCAGCCTGGCAGCCAAAGACAGTTCTGGAATCAGACTGGAGTGGGATTGGCCCTTTGGCTAATCACCTGGCTGGGCCAGGTGTACAGGGAGGAGACCAGGTATACAGGAGGAGACAGTGTAACAGTCCCCTTCCCTGCAGGTCTGCATACTGTGTGATCCTGTAAATGTTTCCCTGACCTGGCTGGGAGTCTCATTTCCCAGGGTAAGGACTGAGGTGGTTGGTGTCTCTTCTCCCTAGAACTGAGCGCACAGCAAGTGCTACATGAATGTTTTCTGATCGTGGCCCTACGATGCCTAGCACTCCTTGCTGCCTAAGTGGCCAGTCTTGGGAGTAAAAACAGCAGCAGCAAGGGCTTTCACTGAGCACCAGGCAGAATACAGCCAGCCTTCCTCTGAGGCGGGGGTGCTAGTCCCATTTTCCAGAGGAGGAAACTAGAGCTCAGAGGAACCACCTTTCCTTGCTTAGCCCCCAGACTCTGCTCATGCTTTCTCAAACCCTC
Organism: Uropsilus gracilis; assembly: GCA_004024945.1. NCBI lineage: Eukaryota > Metazoa > Chordata > Mammalia > Eulipotyphla > Talpidae > Uropsilus > Uropsilus gracilis. The sequence goes on from PVHY01005231.1 coordinate 54,513, forward strand.
TGACCCACTGGCCAGAGGGAGGACACACCTGTGATCTTCTCTGGTGCCCAGTAGGAGCCAGATTCCTGTGCTGTTTTCCTGCCACTTCTGCGGGGCCCCTCCACCAGGCTGCCCTCCTGCATGGGTACCCTGAGCTCTGCTGCGCCCCCCCAGCCTTCTCCCTCTTGCGGGTCGGTCTTTGGGCAGACCTGGCTCACAGAACCACCCTCCCCGAGCCTGGCTTCAGGCCGGAGCTGTGGAGGTGGGGGGAGCTACAGGGGAGGGGAGCATGTCACCATATATCCCCGTCAGATTAAAAAACTAATTTGAAAAGATTAATGTATTCCATTCTTGTTACGCTGGCTCTGATACCTCTGGGCCCGCGGCCGCTCTGCCTCCTGATTATTGAATTTTTATGGCCTGGTAATTAATTGCAGATTCCCTGTTTTGTTCTATTTCTTTTTCTCTGACATTTTAATTTCAACAAAAAGCAGTGGTCTCCATGCAGGTTCTCTCTGGAGATCCTAATGGTCTATAAAACAGAATGACTTATAGACGTGGCACCCACTTCAGTTGGCGAGCGATTGTTTGAAACCTTGCTGATCACGCAAAATTTAATTTTTCCACTGCCCTCCCCCGTTCGCTACTCATTTCTTGTCTCTTCCATTGCAGCGCCAGCATCTCTGCTCACAATGAAGGGAGCAAAATGTCGCATCCAAATCTGGTCCAAATGTCTTTTTTTCTAGAAGCCCAGGGGGTCTGAAGACAACGTAGGTATTGGTTTATTTTCCTTGAAGGTGGCCCTGATGGTGGTGGTGGTGGCAGTTGAGCCTCCCCAAAGGGTCCTGTGGATTTGGGTAACTGTCCCAGGGGGATGCAGGGGCAAGGGGGATCATTTCTATCTCAGTTGTCTTTTTGGTCAAATGCATCTGCCTCATTAGGCATCAAGGAACCCGTGGGCTTATGAGCGCAAAGAAAGTGGGTGTCTCATGGGTGTCCAAACCTACCCTTAGGGCTGTACTGGGAGTTAGGGGGTTACTGCTTGATGACTTTTTCACCAAACTGGGTCTCTGAGAATAATTGTCCATAAAAAAAGGTCTGGAAGAGGTTCCTGGGTTTCTGTGCTAATACCCCCAACGTTGATATCTCTCAGCTCTGATCATGTCATACAGACTGAGTCCCCTCCCTCCAGCCCCCAGAATTGGGTGGGACAGGGGCAGAAGAGTAAGATCATAGAGTCAAACTGGGCTAAGGGGTTGGAATTCAGATGTCTTCAGGGGTCAGGCAGGTAGGTGAGAGGGGTGGTGATAGGGGCTAGTGGGGACTGTGGCGCTCTTGAGCTCATCTTACATCAGGGGATGGTGACCACTTGGCTTCAGCCCTTGCTGCCACATGGGAAGATGGGTGCATTGTGGCCAAAGTTTCTGACTTCTCAAGAGTGATTAGAACCTGACTTTTGGCCATGCACGGTGGCTCATGCCTGTAAGCTTCAGCCTATGAAGCGGCCGGGTCTAGGGATCGCGGTTCGAGTCCCACCTGGGGCCCATAGCGAGACCTAGTTCCAAAAAATTAGCTGGGTGTGGTGGCACGTGCCTGTAATCCCAGCTACCTGGGAAGCTGAGGCTGGGGATTGCTTGAGTTTGTGGTACCCCGAGCAATGAGAGCCTGCGGTTCCAGGGGCAAAAATAGTGAGACCAAGTCTCAAAAAAAAAACAAAAAAACAAACCCTGACTTTCAAGACATGAAACATCATCATTTCAAACCTTTGTGTTAGACAGTTTTTTTTAAAGCTCTGCATCAGCCAAACAGAATATACATCTTTGATTGTTGTGTCTCATCTCCATGGGACAAGTGTTTGTCCTGATTTGGAGTGTGGATCAGAGAAGTTATGATCTGGAAGTGCCAGAGTCCTCAGTGCCCAGGACACCTGAGTCCCTCGGGCCTAAGGGTTTAAGTGCCTGGCTGACCTTCCCCCCCCCCCATCTCCAGTCTTACCCCAGGAACCTGCTTCCTACATTTGGACCCCTAGTGTCCTTCCCACCTTATGTAGCCTCTCCCAACAGTAGGCCAGAGGCACCTGCAGGTCTGTCTCCAGGGCTTGCTTTTTTTTTTCTTTTTCTTTTTTGAGAATAGGTCTCACTATGTTGCCCAGGGAACTGCAGACTCATGTTGCCCATGGTACTACGGATTCATGTGATCCTCAGCCTCAGCCTCCACATAGCTGGGATTACAGGCACATACCACCACGCCCAGCTATTTTTCTGGGACTAGGTCTCACTATGTTGCCTCAGTTGGGTCTCAAACCTGTGAACTCAAGCGATTCCCAGTCCCCGCCTCCCTCCATAGGCTGGGATTAAAGGGCCATGGGATTAAAGGCAAGTGTCACCACACCCGGCCTTCCAGGGCTTGCCTCTTACAGTCTTGTCTCTCTAGGACACTTGTCACCTGGAGTCTGACTGCATGAGTGAGGGCTGTTGAGCTCCCCAGAGAGGATGGCCCCTTTTAACTTAAGATGTCAGGATACAGAGCCCTGACCCCTAGGCTCTAGGAGCCACTGGGGGCTGGGCAGATAGATGCAGCTTGACCACCAGTCCAGCTCCTGGGGCTGCTTAGGTGAGCCATGCTGGGAGACTGCAGAGTCCGGTTGGCAGTGCCCTGGCCTCTGGTGTGCCTCAGTATCCTCATCTGGACAAGCCAAAGGGGAAACATCCTGGGTGGTTTTAAATGGTTTCAGGTGGAATTGAAATGCTCCTGCCTGGTTCCCAGGCCCCTTTCTTGAAAACTATGATGTTAGATGTTTAAATTCCTAGCATCCCCTGCTACTGCACAAGCCCAGTGGATGTGATAGGGTGTGCCCCCCCCCACTGTCTCCTGTTTAAGATTGCAGGTTTCAAGGACAGGTAATGTTAAAATGGGAGAATGACCTTAGCTGAAATTTCCCTTCAGGGGGATGCAGGGGGAAGAAAGAAGTGTAACACATTTCCTGGAAGGCG
>PVHY01005231.1:57584-70852 GCA_004024945.1 Uropsilus gracilis
GGATAGAGAGGAGAGATGGGAATTAGCCATCTTGTAAAGATGTGAGCCATGTGAGCTTGGCCATGTGGCCACCGAGGGCCTGCAACCCTCGGCTGGCCCAGGCTGGCAGCATGTGTGCTGAATGCAGTTAAGGAGTTTGCAGATTTGAACTCCGTGTTGGAGTTTGTTTTGCTGAGTTTAACTTGTGTCTGCGAGAGGCCGTGCAAAAGTTAGGCCTGAGAAGAAAGTGAACTTGGCTGGTTTGGCACCATGGAGTTCCTGCTGCCTGAAGGTGACAAGGAGAGGACAGAGTGGAAGACAACGAGGAGCATTTAAAGGAACAAGTCTTCAAGCATCTGGAGATGGACTCTGACTGGACATTGGTAAAACGATTAGGACTGAGAGACTGAGGATATTTGGGGCAATCTGGGAAAGGACTTTAGACAATGCTGAGAAAGGGTTTGGACAATGTTGAAGTGTTCTGAGTCTTACATATTTTTTTTTGTAATTATTAAGATAACTAGAAATCACTTTGTTAGAAATAAATTAGTCTGCACTGCACTGATAGTCTTACATTGGGTTGGTATTTTGGTTGAGAAGGCTGGGGATGGTGGTAAGAACCCACGAGTGGAAAGTTTAAACTGTGTTTTAAAGTTTTTCTTTTCTGCAGTTTTTGGAGCTGAGGGCAGAGAGCAGTTGGCTGGCTTTTGCATATCAGTGGTAAAGGTGATCAGTGAAAATGCTAATGAAGAGTGTGTAGCCTGCTTTGGAGAGAGAAGCAGGGAGATAGCTGTATCCAGTTAAGGTTAAAGGTGGATGCAAAGGAACTGCTTGGGAGAGAGAAGCAGGCAGATGGGGGTAAACAGTTAAGTCAAGTCGGAAAGTCTCTCTTCACCACTTTCAGATGGTGGGAATGTTCCTCACTACAACCCTAGTGCCGAGCAGGGGCTCCATTTTCCAGATGTGCAGATTGAGGGTCCCAGATGGACACATCCCAGATGATGTGTAAGTGGCAGAACTGGGATGTGAATCCATCTCAGTCTTAGCGTCACATCAAAGGTTGTTCTCCCACAGTGGGCCTACGTCCAGAGCTCATGGTCCTCTGGAAACTCATTTAATATTTTTGTGAGGTGTCCTGAATGTACCTGTGGCCCTCTTTCTCTGACTCAGTTCAGAGTTTAGGTCTTTCTGGGAGTCCCCAGGAGGTAATTTGGGTGTGTGTTTCCTGGTGTCACCGTTTCTTTCCCCTTTTCTTGAATGGAGATCACAGGGATGTCAGTCTCACGCACAGACCAGGGCAGCATCCCTTCTGCCAGACCCCTCAGCTGGTCCTCAGGACCTTCATAGCATAAGGTCCTTGGAACCTTTTGCGAGTTGGCTCCTTGTCGTGCTCATCTCTCCACATGGACACATGCTTGCTTTGTGAGTCCTTTCTTTCCCAAAGAAGACAAACGTACACTCTTCCCAGACTCCCTTGCAGTTATGGGACCTCACTTCCTCCAAACAGATGCACTACATGTGAGTTAGGGGTGGTATGAAGGAGAATGGTGCTGTGGTGGCAGTGTCTGTTTCTCCTGGGGTGACTGTAGTTGAGCCTGTACCCAGAGGTGGATTGTGGTAGTAACCGTGTTTTAACTAGGACACTCACCTGATACTATTGTGTGGGGCTTCTAGCTACTGATTCCTGGCTGTGTAGCTCCAAGCCTGATTCTCAGGTCTTTCTAGGGTCAGCTACTTGCAACAGAGTAGATTTACTATTTGCAACAAGGTGCATTCTGTTGTTTGCAACAAAGTAGATCCCATCTTTGGCAGCAGAGCAGCTTCTGCCTTTCACTTAAGAACCCTTGCTATCCTTGGCTCCTTTGCTCCTCTGTGGACCTGATTCCTCCACCTTCAGTGTCAAGGTTACCATCTACCTCTGAGCTATTCCTCCTCTTCTGGCCTTGCCCATGGGAACCTGATATCATTCCAGCAACAATGTGACCAGCTCTGGGGGTACACTGTTCACGTCAGCTCATTTTTTTTTTTTTTTTTTTTGAGACTAGGTCTCGCTATTTTTGCCGGTGGAACCACGGGCTCATGTTGCCCATGATACCACAGACTCAAGCAATCCCCAGCCTCAGCTTCCCAGCTGGGATTACAGGTGTGTGCCACCACACCCAGCTATTTTTGGGGATTAGGTTTCGCTATGTTGCCCCTAGTGGGACTCGAACCATGATCCCTATCCCCAACTGCTTCGTAAACTGAAGCTTACAGGCACGAGCCACCATGCCCGGCTACTTCAGCTCATTTCTGACCAGGGATAAAGGGGTGCTTCTCAGGATACTTTGCAACCTTATAACAAGAACCCTCCCCCTTTTCTTGCTTAGCCTCTACTTTTTAAAAACATTTTTTTTTTTTTTAGTTTCATGATTCCATATAACATCAGACATCTTTGTATGGTTGTTGATACCCTTGGAAAAGCCCCCATTTCCCCTGGCCCTCCCCTCCAGTCACTCCACCTCTTCTCTCATTGCTGTCTGTTGGTCTGTATTTAGCCTTTTGGTCTCTCCCTTTTCTGGAGCAATGTCTTTTCCCTGGGTGAGGACCTGTGTTCCTGAGGTGCAGTCAACTGCGCTGAGATCTTCAGGCTTAGCTTTGCTTGGAGCTTCTTTGGAGTCCACCGTGCCTGCTCCTCTTTGCTCGTTGTCTTCTCCATTCTGTTCTGTGTCCCATTTTGCTGCTTCTTCACCTTGCAGTTTTGGGTTCTGGCTTACAGAACCAGGCTGCCAGCCTTTGTTGGTTGAAAGTTCCTCGATGGAGACTTACATCAGCAGATGGCTGGTCTGGCTGCTTGCCCCTTCAGTCTTCGTTTGCAACTCTGCAGTGGGTTCGCTGCCATATTGCAGTGGGTTCGCTGCCATATTGCAGTGGCTTTCATCCCCCTGTGGTAAAGGGTGTGCCTTGCTCTAGCTGAAGGAATCTATGAACTGGGATTTTGGCTCTCAGCTGCTGGTGATGGTGTAGGTGTTAGACAGTGATAGGTCTCCTCTATAATTGATCTCACAGTCCTGTGTTTGCTGGTTCTTTCCATGCTCATTTGGAGTTCTGTGTGTTTAGGGCCCCTCTTTCCAAGGCCTCTCACCTCTTCTGTTTCTTCCATTGGAAAATTAGTGTTTTTCTTATTCCCGATGCCGGCTGGTTGAGTGGGAGTAAACCAGAGGGGTGTGTGTGTGTGTGTGTGTGTGTGTATGTGTGTGTGTGTGTGTGTGTGTGTGTGAGAGAGAGAATGTCAGTCTCCCCCCACCCCCTGCTGACCCGGCAGTGTCTTCCCCTGTGGTTCTCATCCTGGCTGGTCAAGCACAGGCCGGGTGCTTGTGTGCCTCCTGTATGCACACCATGAAATGGGGTACAAGAGCCTCTGCCACCCCCTTGCCCTGGAGGCAGTGAAAAGCTTGGAGTGTGCAAGCTGTGGCACTGGCAAGAGCATGGCGGCTTAGCCTCTCTTATCTTGAAAGGGGCTATGTAAAAAAGAGGAAATACTTGGAATCATTGCAACCATCTTGTGGCCATGAGACAAGACTAAGGATAAAGAAACCAAACAGTGAAGATGGGGAAAAGAGAGATGGGGTGTTGGAGGCATTATCCAGCCATTGAGTTACCACGGGCCACTGTCTTCTTCCAGATTCCTTGCTGTGTGAGAATACGGAGACTCTTGTGTTTCAGCGATGTTAGCTGTGTTTTCTTTTTCTTGAAGTGCTAAGCTTTCCTAACTAATACAAACCCCCAGTGGTGTGGTCTATGCCCATAGGGGTGGTTTAGAGTTGGTGCTGAGATAACTGTTGACTTTTTCTGTAGGCAGATTCCACCCTGAGCTCAAAGTTACGCCCTCCAAAGCTGAGACCCTCATTTTTCTCAGGAGGGAACTTTCTTTTCTTTCTTTTCTTTTTTTGAGACTAGGTCTCTCTGTGTTGCCTGGGATAGTCCAGATCCCACGGACTCAAGCAATCCCCAGCCCCAGCCTCCCAGGTAGCTAGGACTACAGACACCCACCACTGCGCCCAGCTGCTTTTTTGAGACCAGGTTTGGCTATGTTGCCCAGGTTAGTCTCGAACGCGTGAACTCAAGTGATCCCGGGCCTCTTGCCTCCCAGCGCTGGGAGGGAATTTTCTTACAGGAGAGGTTCCATCCCACAGATGAATGACAGACCAGTCCCTTGCCCACCTTATGAGTCCACATGCCAGCACTGGGCAGTGCAGACCATGTGTCTCACTGACTCCTCCCAGTCCTTGCTGAGGAGGTCACAACTGCCCACACTCTGCAGGTGACCCTTGAAAAAGGAACTTAATTCACTCAAGGCTTACAGCCAGGAGGTGGGGATTGGTGCCAATTCCATATGCCCCCCAAGCCTGAGGTTCTCCCACTCTAGAGGGAGTTTGCCTTAGAGCCCAGGGGCTCCTGGGAGTATGTGACCAGACAGCATAGGTGTTCTTAGGCAGCAAGCAGGCACCATCAGAGGGAGGCCTCATAGTCAGGCTTCTGCTACAACAATACTGGGGAATGGCCCTGAGGCATAGCAGCGGGACCACTCACTTTTTTTTTTTTTTTTTTACATAAATGGATCAGATGCAGAGGGTTCTGTGGGTGCAGAGATTCCTCATTGAGCAGATTTTTCTGAGGCCATTGGCTTCCTGGGGGTGCCTTCTCCCAGTGGGTGACCCAGGGGGAGAGCCCAGCTGTACTTTTGAAGGCTCCACTCGGTCGGGTTTGCTGATGTCCCAGTGCCATGGCAAATCACTGGGCTGAGCCCCATATGGATGAGGCTATATGTCTCCCCACCCCGCCCCGCCCGAGTGGCCTGTAAAGTCACAAGGACTATAGGTGGCAGAGTGAAGAATCAGGATCAGCAGTTCCATCTACAAGGGCTCCAGGCTGGGTGCCCAAGTCTGTGGGTGCAGAGACTTCCCATTGGGTAGGACCCCAGCATGAACAGGTAAGCCAGGGTTACTGCTTCATGCTAGAACTACTGACTCCCCAATCTGTTTCTCAGAGGGGGAACCAGAAGCTGTGGGAAACCCAGTGTGGCCCCAGGTAGCACAAGACAATCCCAGCCTCCACCCACCAGCACTGTCATCCTGTACCTGGCAGGGGAGGGAACCAAGCAGACTGAGACGACCTGCCTCTCCAGGAGGGAACCAACACCTTCCTTTACTCCACACTGGGCATACTCAGCATATGCCTGCTGCACCAGAAAACATAGCCTGAATTCAGCCTACATGGCTTGGAAGACCGCTCTCAGTGCTGGCTGACATCTGGCAGCCCCCAAGCTGGCCGGGGGCTGTGTTTTGTTTGCCTTGATTAATGCTTGGTGTTTGCGTGGAGTCAACACTAAACAATCATAAAATTTTACAAAGAATTCTGATTTCCATTTCCTTTGGAAAAGTAGGTCTGACTGCACTGGATCTATTTTGCTGTGTGGCAGGTGGGATGGTACCTGCCCCCCCCCGCCCCCCCCGGGCCCTGTAGCTCCACTGCACAACCACCTCTTCTTGCTGCTTCCAAGGCAGCACATCTCACAGACCATATTGGCCTTTGTGTTGCTGGTGCTCTGTCTTCAGTCTCTGATTTAACCCCCACTCCCCAGAGTCCCAGAGACAGAGATTCCTCAGGGTACATGGCCAGTCAAAGACTTTATCTTTTATCTCTCTCTTTCCGTAAGAACTGCATCTTGATCCCAGAGAGTAGCCCCTCTTCTGGGCCCCAACTCAGAAGTCCACTCTCTGCTGCCCACTCACAATGGGGTCTTTTCTCCTTAGGCAAAGCTGTTCATAGTAGCTGCAGCTCTACCTGCTCTGGTTTGCTGACCCCAGAGCACAGTCTCCTTGATGGAAAGGCAAAATTGAGATGAAGTCTTGGGAGATATTACAGGGATTTGGAGTCTTGGCTACATAGAGAATCCCCCTATATGTCTAAAATTGGGGTACTAACTGTTGATGCGGATATAACAATTGCTTTGTGCCACTTCTTGTAACATCATATTAACTAATTTAATCCTCACACTCATCTTGTGAGGACAAAGTATAATTTTTATCCCCATCTTCCAGATGAGAAAGCAGAAATATAGAGAGGTTAAGCAACTTACCCAAAATTGCACAATTTATGAAAGGTAGAGTTGGGATTTGAACCCAGACCCTCTGATGTCAGAGCTTATAGTTTTTTTTTTTTTTTTTTTTTGAGACTATGTCTCGCTATTTTTGCCCCTGGAACCGCAGGCTCTAGTTGCCTGCGGTACCACAGACTCAAGCAATCCACAGCCTCAGCTTCCCAGGTAGCTGGAATTACAGGTACGCGCCACCATGCCTAGCTATTTTTTTTGGAATTAAGTCTCGCTACGGGCCCCAGGCGGGACTCGAACCGCGATCCCTAGCCCCAGCTGCTTCATAGGCTGAAGCTTACAGGCACGAGCCACCATGCCTGGCAGAGCTTATAGTTCTTAAACACAGAACTGTTCTAGAGGAAATGCCTATTGAGTAAGGTGCTGTCTCTTTAACATCTCTTTTTCACCCTGGGGCTGGCCCAGGAAGATAGGGTTTGGTTGTGAGTGACAGGAAAGAAAATCCAAAAGACTGGCGAATTAACCAAGAGATAAGTTGATTTCTATTTTATATAAAGACAACCTGAAGGTGGTCAGGAGACTCTGGTACCTCGAAGGACTCAGGTTTCTATCTGTTGTGCAGTCTTCTTCTTTGAGTCACTTCTTCATTGAGCAAAATGATTGCATGGGCTCTAGTCATCACCGCTCACTTCAGTTTCCAGGGAAAAGGAAAGGATAAGACAGGGTTCACCTTGTTCTTTAGGTGATTTCCTGAAAATTCCACAGAGACGTGCATCCCTTTGGCAAATATTTAGTCATTTGGCCACATTTCAGCATGAAAGTCTTTACTGTATGCTCAGTGAAAAATTAATTTCTATCATTTAAAAGGAGGTACTGGAAACATTGAGCATTATCAAGGCATTTCACAGAAAAAGAGACAGGCTCAGAGAAGTGAATGACCTGCTGGAGGTCACACAGCCTGGAGGCTGAGCAGCCTGCATCTTCTGTCCCTGGGCTTGGCACTCCCAAGACTCACTCTGCTGACATCCTGAGGGGGCGTGGGGGTGGATCATTGTGTGATCTTCTCTCCCTAAGTCCCAAGAACACCCAGGGCCCAGGTCCTGTCAGTCAGGCCTCTCCATGCCTTCAAGCCCTGGCAGTTTCTCTGGGCCCAGATCTGTCATCCCAGCACCAACCATGCCCTGGGCCTGACTCCATTCATCCCACTAATGCCGGCATCGACTGCTTGGGCATGTTCCTGAGGCGGCCTCCAGAGCGCTGAATAATTCAGGCCTGCGTAATGGGATAATGAATTTACTGACAAGCTGGTGTGGTCTCGGTGCTTACATCTCAAGAAATACTGACTCCCCAGGCCTGCTCGGCAGGCTGGAGACGAATACACACCAAGAAACTGTTGCCTCTGCCTGCCTCGTGGGGTTCAGGTCTGATTGAGCGGAGACCCAATTTTCGTCTCAATTCTTCAGCTGCTTGGAGAAGTTGGAGCCTGGGGACAGCAGGGCTGCCTGCTAGGAACTTTGGGGTGAGGCAGAAATGGAATCACAGGAGATTGGAAGTGAGCTGGGTGTGGTGGCATGTAATCCAAGCACTGGGAGACAAGAGGCCTGGGATCGCTTGAGTTCGCGTGTTCGAGACCACCCGGGAAAGACCATGTGTGGCTGCGGGTGCCTGTAATCCCAGTTACCTGGGAGGCTGAGGCTGGGGATCGCTTGAGTCTGTGGAATTGGGACTACCCTGGGTAACATAGCGACACCTAGTCTCCAAAAAAAGATTGCAAGTGCAGAGCTGGTGATCCTTTGGCTCAGCATGCCCATTTTACAAACAGGGACACAGATTGCGGAGAAGTCAGGCCTGTGGTCCTGGACTTGGTTCTGTGAGTAGAAATACTGGAGTTGACTCAGGATTCGGTAGAAGACCTGCTTATTTCCCCTCTAACCTGCTGCATCTCCCATCCCCCAGCTGTTGGAGGTTGCTGCTAATGGCTCACAGCTGTCCCTTCTCTGGAGCCTGTTTCCCAGAAGTCGAGCAGCCTGCACCCTTCAACCTGCACAGAATGTGGGCAGTAACAGATATGGTATCAATGGCAACCCCTAGCCTCAAGGTAGGTCTAACTGTCATGCTATTTATGCTTCAGAACCCTCACTAAGATCTCATTCTGGCCTAGCTTTTACCCCCTTCTTATCTCTTTCTCTCATGCCACTTCTCCTCAGAGCCTTCTCCCATAAATCATCGGCATGGCAATCTCTGCTCGAGGGAACTTATCTAAGACACTGAAGTTCTTGAGCCCTCCTCTTTGAGAACTGCCCCCCAGAGTGCTAAGGTGGGCTCAGAGCAAGGAATCCTTCATGGTGACCCTGAGTGCTATGTGTGAGGAAATCAATTCTCTGTCCCAGAATTAAGTTTCTATGTTTATGTGGTTGGGGTTGGGTCAGGTTCCTCCTCACTCTAAAGGGATCTGAGAGCCAGGAAGACCTTCTGCCTACCCCTACCTCATCTCACATGTGCATGGGGTCCTGCTGCTGGGCATCACTTTTTCTCTGAAGACGTTTTCCAAAATGTTAAAGCATCTGCCGGGCACGGTGGCTCGTGCCTGTAAGCTTCAGTCTATGAAGCAGCCAGTAGGGATCGTGGTTCGAGTCCCGACTGGGGCCCGTAGTGAGACCTAGTTCCAAAAAAATAGTTGGGTGTGGTGGTGCGTGCCTGTAATCCCAGCTACCTGGGAAGCTGAGGCTGGGGATTGCTTGAGTCTGTGGTACCCCTTGGGCAACGAGAGCCTGCGGTTCCATGGGCAAAAATAGTGAGACCTAGTCTCAAAAAAAAAAAAAAAAAAAAAAAAAAAGTTAAAGCATCTGAGATGGATGGGAATGAGTTTCTGTAGTGTAACAAATCCTTGTTGCTAATTTTAGGGGCAAGCAGCAGGCATCAGGCTCACCAATCTGAGTAGGATCTTCACTGGTTTTAGCAGTTACACAGATACACCAGGCTGGACAGGCCAGGACCAGGACCAGGACAGGGCTGGTGGCAGGGATGCTTCCCAGCCCCCAGGAATTGTTACTCTTTCTCTGGGCTCTCTCTTCCCATACTCTCTCTGCTCATGCTCATGCTCTATCTCTATGTCCCTTTAACGTCTCTCCTAGGCCCAGGTGTGCACACTTAACATGTGCCCACCCACTGGACCACAAAATCATGGGGAAGATACAATTCTACAGATGCTGCTCATATAGACTAATGGAGGAAAAAGCCTGACTAGCTCACTTACACTGTAGTTTCATATTAAGGTGATCATGCTGTAGAGCATAATCTCTCAAGGTAGGACCTGCAGTGGAATCTGTCACCTGAAGGAGTACTTATTATTATTTGCCTTTGTATTTTGAATGTGCCACAAGATGTCTGGAGCTACAGCAACTATTTTTAAACCATGAGGAAATAGCATGAGATATAAATAATAGGCTAAGAATGGTGAAGCTGAAACAGAAAGAATGTGGTTTTCAATGACATCTGAATCATTGTATAAGACCTGAAGCCTCCTTGGTGTGTGAAATGATTATTTTATTGTTTAGACAAATCTTGGTTGCCTTTTCTGTTATTTGCAGCCCAAAGCATTACAAACATATCTAACTTCCTTATCTCATTGAATCATAGTAATAATCCTTTAAAGTAGGCATTATTATTGACTCAACAGTCACACAGCTGGCAAATGGCACACCTTTTTGGACTGGAGCTTTTAGGTTGGGAGTAATTTTAGTTACTGATAAGCACTTAATTCCTATCTCCTCCCAACATGTTTCCTCTTGTGCTCTGACTTCCCTGCTCATCCATGTTATTGCTTATCCTCTCCCGTGTTCATCCCATGCTTGGTCTTTGCTTAGAGACCTGGGAAAGATCCCTTGTGGGTGGGGAGAAGGAGGTGTCAGGTAGCCACCCCCTTCTTTTATGGAGTTTTCTAGATCCTTGTACCAAAAACTGAGGAGTAAGCCAAGCCCATCTTGGAGCAGATTCTGGCCTCTATCTGGCCCTAGGCCATTGTGGGGGTTGACAGTGGAAGAAAGGCTCAGAGATACAAAACCGGACAGAGGGGAGGGGAGGAGAAGAGAGTGGATAGGTGAAGTAAGAGGCAGGTGAAAGGAAAGGAGAACAGGCTCTCAGGTCTTAGAGGTGCAAACTAGTTCCTCTCTCCTTCCCCCAGCTTCAGTTTCTTCACTGTATGATTGATAGACAGCCTCTTTAGTAAGAGGTTGGCAAGGGCAATGGTTCAGTTCTGAGCTGTAGCAAAACACCCAGTGAATGGGCACTGCTGTCCCATACATGCTAGTTTCATGGTCTTGGTTGCTGATCTGATGATGGAGATGGGACTGGAGTGAGGGTGATGTGACCTTGGATAAATGTTTGTTCAGTCTTTTCAGAGGTTTGTTCAGAGGTTTTGTGGCAAAAAGGAGCTGTGTGTATGTGTGTGTGCACGCATGTGCATGCAAGCACATGTACATGTGTGTGCATGCTCATATATCCCTCAATGTCTAGTTTAGGTCCTTCCAGGTAATTAGGCAAGTGGATGTTTCCATTGACAGAAAAGTGGCCTCTTCAGACTAACAGCATAACTGGAGGAAGCACATTTATCAATACATTGGTGTAGCAGAGTAGAGGTAGAAGGATTTAAAAACTCATCAGAAGGCAGAAAATTGGGGAGCCACAGCTGGGACTAATAGGGGTGAGTCACTGTTCCAGAACCTGAAACTGGGTCCCAAACCTCTGGGGTTATTATAGATGTGGGGGTCCTTCTCTGAGGGACCGCCTATCTAACCATAGTGTAGTAGGGGAAGACAGCAACAGCAGTAACTTTAGGCTAAGGACAAAAAGAAATGTCTCTGTCGGGTTCAAAACACACCTGAGCTTTTCTGGGTGGAATATTCAACTTGGTTGGTATCTGAGCAAAGCCTGGATCTCCAGCACCCAGTGCAGAGTCTGTGACCTCAGCTGAGGGGTTTGCCTGGGTCTCCATCATGCCTGGGAGCTATGAGTGAAGATGGAGGAGGGGCAGTTTTCCAGCATCGTCTAGGAAACTCAGGGCAGGAGCTCAAGGGGGTGGCTCCTCTCCCTGGCATGTCCTGTTCACCTAGCCAGCCTTTAATGCTAGGATTCACTGCTATCTCCAGAGCACCTTCTTTTATCTCTCAGGCCAGGTATCCTTCCTCCTCTACAATGGAGCTAATGTGGTGCTTTTAAAACATGTCTGCGAGTTCTTAGATAGACCTTTCCTCAGGAGGTGGAGTGTGTGCTCCCTTGCCCTGCACCTGGGTAGGCTTCTGTCAGCAGAGTGGAAGTGATGCCATCCTGAGATTGGTTAGACTGGGTCACATGACTTCTCCCAGATTCTCTTTGAGGAATTTGTTTTGAACATCATCAGCTGCACTGAAAGAAGTTCATCGCTTCCAAGGTTGCCATATAAACAGACTATATAGGGTAAAAGAGGCCCCAGGGCCCCAGCTCAGCCAGGCCCTGCTGTTGAGTTACCCCAACCCAGGTGTCAGACATGTGTGATGAAAGGTTTGCCATGACCCCAGCACCAGCCACCAAACACCTGCACTGCACAACAGACCCAGGCTTAGCACCTCCTGCAGTCCTCCAGGCTCATGAACAGAACAAATAACTGTGTGTGAGTTGACTAGAGTTCACACTACAAATGACCACAGATGAGTAATACAACAGAAATTTGTTCTCTCATAGTTCCAGAGGTTAGAGTTCCAAATCAAGGTGTTGCTAGAACTGGTTCCTTCTGGGGGTTCTGCAGGAGAATCTGTCCCAGGCCTCCCAGCTTCTGGTGGTTGTGGCTGTTCAGTGTCCCTGGCTTGTGGATGCATCACTTTTATTCTCTGCCTCCATCTCATATCATGTGTCTCCTTGTATCTCTGTGTCTATATTTCCTTCTTATGTGGTCACCAGTCATATTTGATTAGGGATTCAGGCTACCCACACTATGACCTACTCTTAACTAACTGCATCTGCAGTCATCTTATTTCTCAGGTGACATCACGTTCAGTAGTGCTTAGGGTTAGAACTCTGGCATAACTTTTAGGGGGGACCCATAACATATACTTATTTGTAAACTATTCGGGTATAATTTTTTATGTAGTAGTAATTATTCAGAACACTAGAATTAAGGGTGGTTAGGGCAGCAACAAAAATGTAACTTCAGCAGTGAAATGTAACGAGATGGGAAAAATGAGATGTAATGAGATGGAAGCCTAGTTATATGGTTGGAATAATTGATTTTTGAGATATTTGGGGTTGGGGTAAGGGCTAGATTCTCCTCCCACAAGGTATGTGTTCCAGTAATGTATCTGAATAGTCTTCCCTCTTATATAAATGTTGACTATTTACTTAAAGAAAATCAATATGATTATTAGTGTTTCTGGTCTCTGGATATCTCAACATGACTCTTTTTACTAACATGTACTTAGTCAAAGCACTGATTAACTGAGGGGTTAACCTCAGTTGTCTGGTGAAGGGTCTGGCTTCTCCCTAGACTGTCAGCAACTCTGAGGCAGGGGAAGACTCTGTCTTTATCTTCTGAGTCTCCAACATAGTACTTGACACAAAGTAGGAGCTTACTAGTTATTTTCTGAGTGCATGAATGTCAGAAAAAGGATGAAAGAACTTAAAAATCTATATGATGACTAAAGGTTTACAAATCTATTAATTACAATATATCTAGTAATGGTAAAAATTTTTTTTTAATTCTCTTCAGTTAGTGAACAAGTCTAAAAAAAATAAAAAAAGGCTTATGGGAGGCCAAGAATAAATTAAACATTTGTTCTCCATCCAAAGAATAGATAGCTGAAAATGACTCTACACCCTAAGGAGATCCACCTTATTAGGTAGCCTACAGCTTCCACACCTTGAGCTTCTGAGGAGTAACAGAAGCAAAGGAATATAAAAAAAAAAAATGACCAGGCAGATATGAAAAAGCAGAGGTTCTAGACATTCAAGTATACCACTTATAAAATTAAAAACTTAATGGAATAGTTAAATAGACACAGCTGGAGCAGGAATTGCTAAGTTCACTCTGGCTGTGCACGGTGGTACGCACCTGCAATCCCATCTCTGGGAGGCTAAGGCCAGGGATCGCTTGAGTCTGTGGGTTCGGGACTACCCTGGACAACGTAATGAGACCAGTCTCTAAAAAATTAGCTGGGCATGGTGG
>PVHY01005231.1:70952-85185 GCA_004024945.1 Uropsilus gracilis
AAAAAAAAAAAAAAAAAAAAAAAAAAAAAAAAAAAAAAAAAAAAAAAAAAAAAAAAAAAAAAAAAAAAAAAAAAAAAAAAAAAAAAAAAAAAAAAAAAGGTAGCTCTGACAAAATGACACAGAATGAAAAATAGAAATATGAAAGACATTAGAAGACATGGAGGGTGGAGTAAAAAGTGCTAATATATGTGTAATCAAATTTTTGGAAAGCACTTATAGGAATAATGGGGAAAAGGCAATATTCAAAGAGATTATAGTGATGAATTTTCTAGGATTATTTAAAAGACATGAACCCTCAGATTCAGGAATTCCAATTAATGTCTAACTGGTAAAGTAAAAAGAAATATTCGGTGGTGCATGCCTTTATGGAGCTTATGGAGTCGTGGCGGGGTCTGGGGATCGCGGTTCGAGTCCCACCTAAGGCAACACAGTGAGACCTAGTCCCAAAAAAATAGCTGGGCATGGTGGCATGTGCCTGTAATTCCAGCTACCTGGGAAGCTGAGGGTGGGGATTGCTTGAGTCCGTGGTACCATGGGCAACGTGAGCCTGCGGTTCCATGGGCAAAAATAGCGAGACTTAGTCTCAAAAAGAAATATTAATATAGATATGTGATAGTCCAGTTGAAAAATGTCAAAGACAAGGAAGAGATCTTAAAATACCAGAAAGAAAATTTTTGTTGTTTACAGCTTTTGTAATTAGACTTATTAGTTATAGTGTTATCAGTAGAAATAATGAAAGACAGGAGAATAATAACTTTAAAGGACTGTTTATAAAAATATCACACTAACTAAGGACTATATACCTGAGTCCCTGATAAGAGTAAAATAATTTCTCAAAAGATAATGTCTTATATTTAAAGAATAAGTGTAGATTTAGGTGTGCACAGCATCCCTTTAACAGTTGCTTCCAGCATTATTTCATTATAATGTTGATAAGAGAAAAAAATTGATTCCCAGCTAGGCCACTATCTGTGTGAGTGTATGCTTTCCCCCCATTGCTTTTGTTGGTTTCCTCCCACGTCTCAAAAATATGCATGTGAGGTTAATTGGTGTGTCTAAATTGCCCCAGTCTGAGCGTCAGTGAGGATGCCCTGTGGTGGGATCCCTTTTCTGGGCTGGATCCCACCTGTGTCCTGAGCTGCTGGAACAGGCTTTGGCCACCCATGACCCTGAGCTGAACAAGTGCATTGGAATGAACACAGATTGGTATTTCATAGTGGAAGTATTTTGGGTCTTTATTTAGAAGTTTGATGATATTTTTGTGATCAGAAATGCATCCTAGGAACTTAACTTTTGTCTCTGTCAATCAGTTTATGACAAAATTGGATTGGCATACATCATTTCACATGAAGTTACAATTTCCAAGAGCTTACCTATTTTATTAACTGAGACATTGAATTCCTCATGAGAAATTTAATTCTCTGTACTCAAGAGAATTGAAAACCTGTATCTACACAAAAAAACGTGTACATGAATATTGATGGCAACATTTATTTGTAAGAGTATGAATATTGATGGAAGCATTATTCATAATAGTGAATAAGTGAAAGCAACCCCAATGTCTGGCAACGTATGAATGGTTAAACAAAATGTGGTATAACTACACCATAGAGCATTTTCCATAAAAAGAAATAAAATATTGATACATGCTACAGCATGAACGGACCTTGAAACAGCATCCTCTTGCAGAATGAGTATGACTCTAATCAATTGATCTATCAAAGTAGGTCCAAAGGCCTCTTGCCCAAGCAGGTCTGGTATGCCCTCATGTATATGCCTTCAAACACCATGTCAGTGTACTACTGGAATTGAATGTGTGTGCTAACAGTGTAGATGACTGAAATAGGAAGTCAAGTCTTTGAGACCTTTCTGTGATTGTATATTTTATTTTTAAAATATTTTAAATTTAATCTTATTTTCTTCCATGATTGTTGCTGAAGTAATGGGTGATCTTAGATAGGGTCCCCCAAGAAGCAGATCTTGAAAGTTATTATGTGGGAGGTGATTATAGGAAGTGCTGCAAGGGGAGTGGAGGAAGTGGGCTTTGAAGGGGCCATGCAAGTGTGTCATTTAGGTTATTGCTAGGTTATTAGGTTATTGCTATGGGCTTCTGGGGTTCAACTTTGTTAGGGACTTCTGGGAGACCATGGAGAATAGGACTTCTCAACCTCAGCACGCTGACATTTGGGATTGGATGATTTTGAACTGGATAACTACTGGTTGTGTGCTCTCTCCTGTGCATGGTAAGATGACTAACAACTCCTTGACCTCTACTCACTACATGCCAGTAGCAACCACCTAACCAAAATGTGCCCAGACATTGCCAGATGTTGTCTGGGGGCTAAGTCATATGTAGTTGAAAGCCTGTCTCTACCAGGTGTAGCACCTATCTCAGAATTGTCCTGTCCATGAGAGGAGGGAGCTGGGATATTCCTGTACTAACTCTCTTTTGTCATTGTTTTATGATTGCTCTTGGCGGGGGGTGGGGGGTGGGGGGGGTGTCAAGACCTTGGCATTTCTGGCCTGTCTTGAGGGTCTACTGAACATGATCCCAGCTCAAGAAAGCTTTGCCTTTGACACCTTTGGTGCAGGTGTCAGCAATGCAAGTGGAAATATTAAGGGCTGAGGATTGTGAGCATCCACAGAACAGATACATCCTTACGTATCCTTACGTATATCAGTGGGGACCCCGATTCTTCTCCAAATCTGGAGTTTGGCCTGAACACTTATGTTCCTGGAGGCTTTGTAGCTTCCAGTGTCTCCAGGTGTTGGAACCAACTCACCCTAGAGCTGACTGCACCCCTCAGCCTTGCTCCCCCTCTGCTTCCCACCATTGCAGATTTGACCCAATTCTTCTAAGAGGGGGAATAGTGGTCTGTCAAACCTCACTGAAAAGTTCCTCAGTGGTCTTGTTCCCTTTGGTAAGGGCACTGAGAGGAGAGGATGTCCATAGAATCTTCTCTTCTCCCCAGCTCCTCTCCCAGGTCCCCACATGCACTTGAATCCTCTCAGGATATTCTCCTTTTTCATTATACTGTGTGACTTTGTCCATGGCACACACCACTCCCTCTCTAGGTCTCAGTCTTCTTTCTGTCAAAAAATGGGTGTGGTGGGGTGGACTGGATGACCTTAAAGCGTCCTTCCATCTTGAGTCCTTGCTGGGAACCCAGGCAGCAGGGCATCCTCGGTCAGCCAGTACCTGGGGAGGCCAGAAAATGTGACTTCATGACAGCTTGGTCCCCAGTGGCATTGCTGGACTCTGATCTCTGAGCATTTCCACGACGTGGCCCACGCTCCAGGCCGGTCACAGCCCTGTGAGGCCCCTTACTCACTCAGGAACATCTGCTACAGCATTTACCATGTTAATAGATTAGCTTTGAGAATCGGGCAGGTGTTTTCTACCCAAGCCAGAAAACATCAAAATCAGATTGCTCTCCAAGCCTTTCCACACAGGCAATCGAGTTAGAATGACTCATACGGTCTAACAGATAATAAAACACACATAACATTTGCTTTAAGGTACAGGCGGGGGTATTTTGTCCTGTGCTTAGGAGAAACAAAAACTCACTCTATTTGGGAATAGGGTAATTGAATACAGATGGGAGGAGGTAAATGAAAGAATTTAGCAAATATCTCAGTGGAATAGCTAATGGGAATGAGACAGAATAGGAAATTAAAAATTATTCGAAGCAGATGGACCATTCTTTGAGTTTTTAAAAATTTATTAGGGCTGCGAAAAAATGTGTCTGTTTATTTTCTACGGCCATGAAATTAATGACTTGGTGAGTTTTGCTTGTGCAATTTTATGACTGCCATGTCATCTGTCATAATTTGGGGGCTGTTTGATATGGATTTATGAATGTCCCCACCCCCTGCCTCTCCCTGATTTATTGGTGTGGGTCATACCTGAATTAGGCTGCCCCTGTTGAATGAAGCCAATGGCGGCTTAACCTCAAAGTCCTGGGTGGGGATCCTCAGGGGATTCTAGGTGCAGAGGTGAGGGGAAAAGCTGTAGAGGGTCACCCTGGGACTGTGGGAATGGGACAGGCCTGACCTTCCTGAAATTCCTCTGTGGGGTGACCCTGGAGGATGCCTGGATTTGGGAGCTGGTGTTGGGAAAGCTGCTAGAAGCATGAATTCAGTTCAAACTGCTTGTTCTTGGTTGAGGGTGGGATGGGGGTAGTCATGCAGCCTCAGCCAGTTTAAGGGTCACCTGCCTAACTGTTCCTTCAGTGGGCTCACTTGCTCCAACATTATGGGGAAAAAGAGATCAGCACATAGTTTCCCTGGAAGCTTGGTAAGGAGAAAGTCTACATTTATTGGAATCTTTTGGTGCTTGGCTAGGTAACGGGGTGCTATAGTACATCCTATATGGTGGTTAAAATGGGGGTTTACAGTCAGCAGACCTGGGTCCAGATTTGCTCTGATTCTTCTGGGCTATGTGACTTTGAGTTGGTAACTACCCTCCCTGAACCTCAGCTTCCTCCACTGTAAAGTCAGAATAGAAATTCCTAATGTTAGGGATGGTCTAAAGATTGAAGAAGATAATCTAATACCTCTAGCACATAGCAAGGTGCTATTAAATAGTAGTTATTATTCTTCTTAATAATCATCTGGTCTGTATTCTAAATGGATTTCTTTTAATTGAGGCATAATTGACAATCATATTAGTGTCAGGTGTAAAACATAATGGTTTGATATTTGATTTGTATACACTGATGTGATCACCACCATAAATCTAGTTATAGACTGTCACTATACAAAGTTACATATTTTTTTTCCTTGTGATGAGAACTTTTAGGATTTATTCTCTTGGCAACTTTCAAGTATTGCAGTACAGTATTACTGACTGTAACTTCCATTTTGTAAATTATATCCCCATGATTTCTTTAATTTATAAAACTGGAACTTTGCCCTCTTGACTCTTCCCCCATTTTCTCCCCCTCCCTCTTTGGCAATCATTAATCTGCTCCTTCTATCTATGAGTTTTGTTTTGAGATGAATCTTATTATTTCTACCTGACATGGGGGAAACTGAGGCTCAGAGAGGTTAAGTGATTTTCCTGATGCCCATAAAGGAGCAAAGTTGGGCTTTCTGCATAGATTTGCTCTTTCCTCCATAACCCAGGGCCTAACCTCTTCTGACCTGGCAGCCCCCAAACTCCAAGAGGAAGAGTACAAGACTATAGACCTATAGTCCTGTTTTCTGGACCTGGGTCAGGGCCTGGCCTATGTCCGTACTCAGGGCTGGCAACTTGATTCTTCTGCTCTAGACATTCTTCCCCCTCTTATTAACCTCATTGCTAGAGCTAACTAGGTACTCCTCTAGGTATGGGGCTCATACCTAGAGGGAGTCTGGAAGGGTCTGGTCAGCCTCAGGACTAGGTCTATCCAATCCCCTGCCTTCCCCTGACTCAGCATCCAAAAGATACTGGAAGTAAGACTTACAAAGGGACATGGGGGGGTGTGATGGTGGGAGAGATGAACTTGAGGCTGGGAAGTTGCTGATGGCAAATCCCTGCCCTTGGACAAACGTTGAAGCCCTGGCTTTGGCCTCAGGACAGGCTGTGGTAGCTTTGAGATCCATCTGAGTTCTTAACTCTTCCCAGAAGTCCAGGTTCCTCATGTTCTCAGCACCCTCCAAATCCAAATCAGTCTATTTACAGAGCACCTGTGCTGGTGGAGGCACTGTGCCAGTCATCCACTCAGTCATTTATTCCATGGGCTGTTTGTTGAGTACCATCTATGTGCCTGCCTGTCTTAACACTGTGCATCCAGCAGGGAATAAAACCTACACTGTCCCTGCCCTCACTGAACTTATATTTCAGTAGGAATAGCACAGTCAACAGATGCAGTAACTCTAATGTGTCAGGTGGTATTAAAACTAAAACGACAGGTCCAAAATGGAGTCCTTCATTGCCCCCACTCAGACTTAATGCCTACTGCAGTTTCAATGCCTCCTAAAAGTGTAACCCTAAATCAATCATTCCGTAGCTTCCTAGTCAGCAGGTCATCTATATGATAAAACATGTCCCCACCTTCTTCCTGTGCCTTCCTCTGAGGAAAGGAGACTTTACCTGAAATAATCTTTTCTTTTGCTAATACCCTTGTACCATCCTCCTCCTGTCTGTAAATACCCTCCATTTTATGTAACCCCTTGCATTTTCTAGATGGGATGCAGGCTAATTGATGAAGTGTTTAATAAAACTAACTAGATCTCTAAATTTCATTTTTAACATTTGGAGTAAGAACTTTGAAGGAAATTAAAGCAGGGTAAAGGATGGAGAGGGATGGAGGTAGAGGCTGGTGGATATGTTGTTATTCATATGTATCTGATGCATTAGATTGCCTGATGAAGGAAGGACTCTGTCATGGTGACACTGGAGCTGAGACCTGAAGGAAATGAGTACCCATGTCTTTGGGTAACAGGGGAAAAGTTTCCAGATGCAAAAGCCCTGAAGTGGGAGGATGGTTGAGCATTTGAGGAACAGCAAGAAGGCTGAAGCAGAACAAAAGAAGAGAGTAATTTTATTTAATTAATTAATTAATTAATTAACTAACTAACTGATTTTTAGAGACTAGGTCTCGCTACTTTTGCCCATGGAAGTGCAGGCTCATGTTGTCTGGGGTACCACGGACTCAAGCAGTCCCCAGCCTCAGCTTCCCAGGTAACTGGGATTACAAGCACACACCACACCACGCCCAGTTATTTTTTGGGACTAGGTCTCAGCTGTGTTGCCCCAAGCAGGACTCGAACTGCGATCCTACCCCCAGCCGCTTCATAGGCTGAAGCTTATGGGCATGAGTCACCGTGCCTGGCTTGAGAGTAATTTTAAATTAAATTATCTGATCCTTAGCTCAGTTCCTCAAGGTGGGCATTGTTAACTACAGTTTTACTAATGAGGACCTTAAGGTTCAGAGAGGTCATGTCACTTGCCCAAGGTCACACATCTGAGAAAGGTTCTAGCCCTGAGTTGCTGTGAATTTTTTCCGCTTTTGAAATATTACAATTGGTGATACCCCAGAGCAGGACCAGGGGTGGAGCGGTAGGATGAGGGTTGGAGAACACTGCAAAGCAGTTTATAGGCCCTGAGATGTCTGGAAGGTAAGACTGTAAGTAGGTGGAACTCTCTCCTGTGGCCAGGAGACCCATGGCAGCCCCAGCTATAAAGATTCTTTGAGGATAAAGCATTGGGCTCTGACAGGATAAGATGAATGAGAACTCTGGGCTTAGTACCCGGTTGAGTTTCCTGAATGGTTTTCATCCAGATGGTCTCTGGGAGGATAATGTGTAAGAAGATTGATTCTCTGGGAAGGGAGGAGGGAGAAAAGAGAAAGAGCTCCTGGCCAGCCTGCCCTCAGTGGAAATATCTCTTGTCTTTGAACAGAGGAAACTACCTCTTTGAAAGGTGTGGCTCCTGGGCTTAGTAGCTGTTGTGATTTGTGGCGCTCAAGAGCAGAGTAAGAGGACAGGAAACAGGTGGTGATGGCGCTGGCCTTTCCTGTCTGGGAGGCGGGCAGAGGGGCAGCGCCCATCTCTCTGATCAGGGGCACCTGCAACTCTTTCTGTGAGAGGCCCAGTCTCCAAAATCCCAGCCAGTTTTCCATCTCCTTCTTCCTCCTTCACCTATGAATGAATTAAAGATTCCTGTGGATCCTGGGTACCTGCCTCCAGGGAGGACTTGGGCTGGGTCTGGAAGAACATTACTAGGTGGTGGGATGGTCAGTGAATTGGCACAGTGTGTACATGTTTTTTTGTTTTTTGAGACTAGGTCTTGTTTTTTTTTGCCCATGGAACAGGCTCATGTTGCCTGGGGTACCGCAGACTCAAGCAATCCCCAGCCTCAGCTTCCCAGGTAGCTGGGATTACAGATGTGCACCACCATGCCCAGCTATTTTTTGGGACTAGGTCTCACTGTGTTGCTCCGAGTGGAACTCGAACCGCGATCCTTAACCCCAGCTGCTTCATAGGCTGAAGCTTACAGGCACGCGCCACCATGCCTGGCTAGTGTGTATGTGTTTATATGTGTGAGAGAGAATATGATGTGTGGAATTTTAACATCGCAGGAAAATTGACATAAAAGGTGCAGAAGCCTTCTGGGAGAAAGGAATCAAGGTCCCACTTCCTTTTGTATAAGACTTGAAGATATCAGGAACTTTTGGGGCTTGTATGCCACAGAGACCCAGTGGCTATGTTCTGAAGTTGGCCTGTATCTGTGACTACATCAAAAACCATTGAAGTGATCAACTCATATGGTCAAATTTATTTTTCATCCACATTCCCCTTTCAATTTCCCCCAATCCAGATAATACTGAAGCAAATCCCACAGATAACATTATTTCATCTGAGAAAATCATTATTATGCCTAAAAGAATTAACAGTAATTCCTTAATTATTAAATGTCATTACAATCCAAATTTCCAAATGTTTCATTAATGTCATAATTAAAAAAAAAATTGAGTCAGTGTGTGAATTAAGCCCACACATTGTATTTAGATGATATTTCTTCAAGTCTTTTTCAGTCCCTGCATTTTTCTTTTTTTTCTCCTGGAAGTTAATTTGTTGAGGAAACCAGCTTGTTTGTTCAGATGAGTTTTTCACAGTTTGGATTTTTTAATTGTACACTGAGTAAGTCCTCTATACTTTGAATTTCCTATCAACTAGAGGTTGGCTCTGGAGGTTTGATCAGATTTAGAGTTTTTTGTTTCTGTTTTGACATAGCAAAGCTGTCAGAACAAGGTTGATAGGCAGTGATGTAGCCTATCAGGAGACCCATAATGTCTGGTTGTCCCTCAGCTATTTAGTGGAATTTAAGACCACTGTTACCAAATGCCTACTTCTCTAAGTTTATAAGAGGTGGCAAGATCTATGGTTCCTTTTACATTTGTTAGCAAAATAAAGCTTCTATTTCCTTATCCAGCACTTTGGTTCATCTAAGAAAGACATAATAAGGCTAGGTTCATCTTTTTATTATCCAGCTTCAAGGAACAAGGTATTTTTCTTATCTTTCTGGGTTTTTTTTTTTTTTTTTGGTCTTTTACTATCATTATGAACACCTAGATCTAAATGTATATGATGCATTTTAATCTGTCACAGTTACTTTGTCCCATCTTATCCAGTGGGAGCACTTGTCTTGTCTATACCAAAACTTCCTCTGCCTCTGTTATTAGCACATTTGTCATTGGACTTCGGGCCCTTTGGATAAGATACGTAAGCGCCTCCTGTCATGATCATTCACATATTTTACCATATAATGTAAAATGGGTTTGAGATTAGGATGTGGGCATATCCTGCTGGGGGTCTCTGTTCTTCCCTCCACAGCTCATTTCACATACCTGATAATGGGCCATGGATCACACTGTTCACAGTTCCAGGGACATGGTGTTTAATGCAATGGCCTGGCTGGTGCCCGCAGAACTGGAACTTGAATCCAGGTCAGCCTGGCTTCAAAGTCCACTATTTCCATGTAGAATTTAACTGGGGCAGGTGGGGGGTGCGGTTTGAGAGAACAGCTCAAGAACTGAGCCTTGACCGTTCACATCACACTGAAGTGAGTCTGGAGTGCATGTCCCCAAACAAACCAACTAGCCCACATGGTAGGGTTTCTTTCAGGTCCTCCTTTGCCCTGGTGGGGTATGCTGTGCTTCTAGAAGAGAATTCCTCACATCTGTAAAGTGCTTTACCCTTTTATAAAGTAATTTCACATAATATGAAATTGAGGGCTTTTTTTTTTTTTTTTGTAAGAATTGGCACGCTCCTGTTCCTGATTTAAAAAGCAGAGGAGTTAAATCCCTTTATTATTTTTCAAGTAAAGACAGTCCTGGATTACACTGATTTTTGCATGGGACCCTTGCTGACTTCTTTTTGGACTCAGGGATCTTTGAAAAAAATAGAACTAATAGAAAATAGAAAAAAATAGTCATGTGCCTGCAGCCCTGGGAAATGGGAAGAGCAGGAGGCTTGAGCAGGCTAAGGCCAGTGGAAAGCAGCCCAGTGCAGGCCTGCTCCCCAGGCAGAGGGTTGTGGAGGAGGAAGCTGCCCTCAGCCTTGTGTGTCGCCATAGGAAGGTGAGTCCTGGTGCTTCAGAATGGGCACCAGGCTGAACTGTGGCAACTAGCACGGGCTGCCCTTGCCCAAGCCCCACATGTGTACTCTCAGGAAGACTCACCCTCATTCACTGTGGAACCTCTTACATCTCCACACTAAGAACCCACATAAATACACATACACACACACATGCACATACTTGTGAATAATAACTGAATGAATGAATAATAATTACTAGTACTTATTGGGCACTTACAATTTATTGGCACCTTTTGACCAACTGCCTTTTATTCATGAGTCTATTTCAAACCTACAATGACTCTCTGGGTTAGGCAGTGTAATTTCTCCCATTTAACAGATAGAGAAACTGAGGCACAGCACAGAGAGGTTTAGTACTCAAGTGACTTGGTCCCTCTGGGCCCAGAGTTCACACTGCTTCACTCCAACCCCCGCCTGATCTGGTGCATCTCCACATGTACACTTGGATGGACATGCACATGTTGACACGCACACCTGTGTTCTGTCGCTCACTGTGCTACCAGGCCTGTCTGTGTGCAAATATGGCACTGACCCACTTGGGCTCTCCGGCCGCCCCTCCTGCCTTCCTTCTCATCACTGTGACTGATTTTATTCTAAAGCCAGTGTCTGAGACCCAGCCAGACCTGGTGTCAGGGTCAGGAAGGGGGCAGGGTTGTTGCTGACAGGGTGATGGAAAGCAGGAAAGTCACAAATAAGCAAATAGCCCTGCCTGGACACAGCCTCTGGAGCATTTCCTGAATGTCCATGGCCATGTTTATTTTTCAAGGACTGTCCAGAGCCGACCCCAAGTCTTTCCTTCTCGACTGGCCGTCTTGATGGAGCCGTGGTGCTATGGGTCTGGCTCACTCAGGGCTGATGTTTACAAATGTCTCTTTCCTAACAGAAGCTGGGAGGCCCTTGTGAGGTGGGCTCAGTCTGCTTTTTAGCTGCACCCCTCCCAAACCTTGGGTATTCTGCTGCTGGCTTTCGCCTCACCTCCTACAGCTCACCCCTATTTCCCTACCTTTGCTAGAGCTATCCTCTGCCTGGGATACCCTGTTCCCATTATCTAGATATTTATTTGTTTGTTTGTTTGTTTATTTATCTATTTATTTTTGAGACTAAGTCTTGCTATGTTGCCCGGGTAGTGTTGAACCCGCAGACTCAAGTGATTTCTAGCCTTAGCCTCCCAGGTAGCTGGGATTACAGACACCTGCCACCACGCCCGGCTATTTTTTTGAGACTAGGTCTCGTTATGTTGCCCAGGGTAGTCTCAAACCCACAGACTCAAGTGATTCCTAGCCTCAATCTCCCAAGTATCTGGGATTACAGGCACACACTACTGTCCCCGGCTCCTGTTATCTAGATAAATCCTATTCTCCTTTCTGGTAAATCCTGCTCTCCTTCACTCAAATCACACCTCCTCCAGGAAGCTGTCTGGGATTCTTTCAAGATGTTAGCAATCACTTCCTTCTCTGGCACTTCAAAAAAATGTTGAAACAATTTTAATGGTAGTTAAATATACATGATTGAAATTTACTATCTTAGCCATGTTTTGGGTGTACAGTATTAAGTACATTCACATTGTTGTGCAGCCACCATCACCATTCAGCCACAGAACTCTTTAGATCTTGCATAAATGAAGCTCTTTGCCCAGTAAATGGTAACTCCTTCTCCCCCTGCTTCCCTGGCAGACACTTTTTTCCTTTTATCTTAATGACTCTGACTTCTCTAGGTACCTCACATAAGTGAAATCACAGCGTATTCATCTATGACTGACTTATTTCACTTAGTATAATGTCCTCCAGGTTCATCCATGCTGTAGTGTGTGTCAGAATTTCCTTACTTTAAAGAGTGAATAATATTCCATTGCATGTGTAGATCACATTTTGTTTATTCATGCATCCATCAGTGGACACTTGGGCTGCTTCCACTTTTTGACTATAGTGAATAAAGCTGCTATGAAGATGACCATACAAATATCTCTTCAACACTTTGTTCTTTTAACGTAGCACTTGTGTGCCCATACATTTGTGGCTGGACATTTGGTTTATTTTGAGTCTTTGGCTGTTACATAAATAAAACTGCTGTAAACAGTTTTCTCTAAGTCTTTATATGAACCTATGCTCTCATTTCCATTGGGCAAATACCCAGGAATGGACTGTATCAAATGCTGGGTATATGTTTAAATTTCTAAAGTGAGTGTTGAGCTGTCCAAAGTGGCCACACTATTTTACATTCCTAAGAGCAATGTCTGAGAGTTTTGTTCTGTCACAACCTTGCTAATGGCTGATCCTTTTAACTTAAAGTGTTCTAATATGTAGTGACATATCATAATTATTATTATTTAAAAAAATTATTTATTTTTATTCTTTACATCAAAACCTCGGTAAATGGTTATTGGGATACCTTCCCTCCCACCGATGCCCCCTCCGTTCACTCAGACCTCTCTATCTTTGTTGTTTGAGAGCTTGTTTGGAGGTTCTAGCAGGGGAGCGCAGCTACTCGTATACCCTCGACCGAAGAACGGTCCGTCCCTATTCGGGTAAGGCCGGCCTCTTCGACCGAGCACGCAGCTTCGGGAGGGACGCACATGGAGCGGTGAGGGAGGAAGGGGACACCAGCCTAGCCAGCCAGATCAGCCGAATCAACCCTGGCGATCAATGGGGTGACAGATGTCGCAGCCAGATCGCCCTCACATCCGATATCTTTGTTGTTTGTTAATCTGTGTTAAGTTGATTAGTCTCTTTCCTGTGGCAGTGTCCTTTCCCTTGGGTGAGGGACTGTGTTCTTGGGACCAGGTGAACCATGCTGGTAGGTTTTCAGTGTTAACCTTGCGGTGGGCAGCCAGTCTATATTTATTTGTGGTCTGTCCATGTTTTCTCATTGCTGACTGTCTTCTC
The DNA here is from genome assembly GCA_004024945.1 of Uropsilus gracilis. Classification (NCBI taxonomy): domain Eukaryota; kingdom Metazoa; phylum Chordata; class Mammalia; order Eulipotyphla; family Talpidae; genus Uropsilus; species Uropsilus gracilis. The sequence continues at coordinate 83,921 of PVHY01005231.1, forward strand.
CACTCTGTTCTCTGTGTTGTTTTGTTGCTTCTTCAACTTATGGTTCTGGCGTCTGGTTTGAGGGGCCTCACCCCCAGCCATTATCAGTGAAGAAGGTTCTCTGTGGATACAGGCATCTGTGAATGGCAGTTGTAGATCATCTCTACTCCTCAGTTTGCAGCTTTGCTGTGGGCTGATGCCCTGACTCTGTGGTTTTCCTCTCCCATGGAATGGGGAGGGGCACCTTGCTCCTAGATGGTGTCCCAGAAATGAGATTTTGGCTCCTCCAGTCCTGGTGAGCGCGTAGGTGTGAATCTGTTAACATCTTGTCTCCATGGTTGTTTTCCAGTTTTGCATGCACTGGTTCTCTTGATATTCCATCTCTTGTGTCCTGCTCAGATATGTGGGCTGGACATTTACTTGGTTCCTCACCCATTCTGTGATGGTGTTTGTAATATTTGTGCTCTTCTTCATCCTCCTGAGGACTAACTAAAGTGAGAGTGAAATGGAAGGGGTGTCCTACACTCCTCTCCCTCCCAAGCTCCAGTGTCAGGGTGGGATCCAGAAAGCCAGACAGACACAGTCTTAGCTCCCCTTGGGCCAGGGGCTTAGCTAAACCATGCCGCATCCCTCTAGGCTGGCAGAGGGCTGCTCTGTGCAGCCATCCTCTGGTGGGTGAGGCTAGGATCCTGCCTGGACCCCACCCAGGCTCTCTAGTGTAGGGATCCTACCTGGGGTTCCTCATGGCCTTTGCTTCCTGCTGGGTCCCCAGTGGCCCAGGTGGCATGCAAGCAGCCATGTGGCTGCTTGCTGGTGGGCAAGGGTCTTTCTCATAATTATTTTAATATGTATTTCCCTCTTGGCTCTTGCTTGCCATTGGTGGATCTTCTTTTGGAAGGTGTCTATTCGAATCCTTTGATGATATTTTTTATATTGAATTGCTAGTTTTTCTTGTTGAATTTTGAGGGCTCTTCATATATTCTTTATATAATCCCTCTCTCGGATAGGTCAGTTGTATGTACTTCTTCCTTGAATAATTTATCTTTATCTTTTTCATTTTCTTTCTTTTTTTTTTTTTTTTTTGAGACTAGGTCTCGCTGTTTTTGCCTGTGAAACTGCAGGCTTTTGTTGCCCAGGGTACCACAGACTCAAGCAGTCCCCAGCCTCAGCTTCCCAGGTAGCTGGGATTACAGGTGCACGCCACCATGTCCAGATGTTTTTTGGAACTAGGTCTTGCTACAGGCCCCAGGTGGGACTCAATCCGCGATCCCTAGCTCCGGCCGCTT